>CAUYSK010066109.1:0-32226 GCA_963575035.1 Avahi laniger
TTAAACAGGGTAAGTAGCAAGACCAGCCAAGGCCACTGTGAAAATGATTACACCAAGAGGAAGGAGAGCATTTAAATCTCTTTAGACAGGATCAGGGCTGGAAACAAGAACAGAGTGGGCACCCAAGAAACTCTCTCCTAAGAGAGAGAATAAGAATAAGAAGCTTCGGCTTCCCAAAGTGCTAGGATTACAGCTATGAGCCACCAGGCCCAGCCCTATTTCTCACAATTCTGGATGCTGGGAAGTCCAAGATCGAGGCGTCTGCAGATCTGGTGTCTGGTGAGGGCCCTCTTGCTGGTTTGCAGACATCATTCTTCTCCCTGTGTCCTCACGTGGTGGAGAGCAAAGGGAGAGAGAGCAAGCCCTCCCGTCTCTTGTTATAGGGACACTGATCCCATTCATAGGAGCTCTGCTCTCATGACTTAATCGCCTCCCAAAGCCCCCCCCCAAAACAATCCCATTAGGGGTCAGAATTTCAACATATGAATTCTGGGGGAGGAGAGAGGGGACAAACATTCAGACCATAACAAAATACTCCAAAATATACATGAGTCCCATGTTCCTCACTGGATAGTCACATTTTATGGAAATGGATAGCTTCAAAGAAAATGCACAATTTAGTCTTCAGGATCCCAGACCCTTACCAGAACATGGATAAAATAATGGAGATAAAAGTTACTGAACATAAAAAGACTTTTTTAAAAGGTAAGCAAAGGGCAACTTGTCCAGAGTTTGACAAGACATGGTGGAGCATTTGAAGACATCTTAGAAAACAAAACTTATAGTTCGTGACTGCGAATGAGACAGCCTTATCATACAGCTCTCTTCACAGACACGATACCCAACACCACCCACCGTAACAACGCATAACTTTTACTTCATCTCATAGGGGTCTGCTGCTCTGTTAGCCCACAAGTCTATGTTCACGCTTTTTCTAGAGGACTAGATTATTCAACAGCCCATAGAAAGATCCCAGCGTTTATTCTTACCTCAGGCGCGTATTTTCTTGTTTATGCTCTAATCATGAGCATTCACGGTTGTGAAAAATCATCCTTTAGGCAAGAGAAGAGTTTGCCCAGAAAATGGTCCCATCCTTATCACCTATCAAGGCACAAGTGACCAACAGTTGCTGAGACTGAACTCACCTCTTTAGAGAGCAGCAGACTCCTGACCCAAGGCAACGAATGACAAGATCACAGGGAGAAGGCACCTCCCAACTGTGGTAGTTCCCTAGAACAGTGAAGAAAACACCCAAAACAAGAATTCACCACCACCGCCCCCCACAAAGAGCTCTCTTTCTGGAAATCAAAAAAGTCACAGTTCGAGTTCAAAGGAAGATACTCTAGTAACTTCTGAAAGCAGGAACTGTGTGCAACCAAAGGACCTCACATAGCACAGAAACTAGAGCAAACAATGAAAAACAAACTGTACCAACTTTGTGACCAGTAACTGACCTTTCAGACCAATAAAAACAGGCTGGAATCACAAGTAAAACTAGTTGTATGTTAAAGAATAAGCTCCTCTACTTGAAGGCAAATATACACTTCGATCTCCCCAGCCCTGGACGGGCACCGTCCCCACCCCAACATTCGCCCAACCTAACCATCAGAAGGAAACATGCCTGAGCCAACTTTCCCACCAGAGGAGGCTGAGTTTTCACATTTGCTGTAACATAACCACAATACTTATAGCACGGAGGCTTTAAGACAAATCAGAACTGCACTCCTAAGGGCTGTGATACATGGCGTCATAGTTCACTTACAAAGTGTGCTAAGAGTTTTCTACTGAAGGGGTTGGTGGTTGTTAATAAGGTGGAAAACATCACCAGCAGGAGAAGAGACTTGCGTTCCAGTCCCAATTCTGTCCAATTACATGTATGACCTTTGGGCTGAGGGTCATCCTCTCTAAAACAAAGAGGTTTCCTTCTAGTTGCAGATTATTACTAAATTATTAGGAGACATCAAATCCACATCAAAGCAAAGGGTGTGAAATTATGATTGCAGAGGCACATGTAGACATCTGTTTGGTGACGTCTGGTCCACAGGTATTTTTAAATTCCCACACCCAGCCCAAGGCACAGCACATGCCAATCACCTCCCAGTGACGCAGCTCAGGGCACCGTGGCGACACAGCAGCTCTGTGGAAAGCCCTGAAAATGTCTGCTACAGTTTGAATGTGTCCCCCAAAATTCACGTGTTGAAATTCAATCCCCAATGCAAGAATATTGAGAGGTGGGGCCTTTCAGAGGTGAGTGAGCCAGAAGGGACTGATGCTATTATAGTGGGAGTGGGTTAGTTATCCCCAGAGTGGGTTCCTGGAAAAAAGGATGTGATCAGCCCCCTTCCTGTCTTGCCCTCCCACCTCCCACCTTGGGATAAGACAGCCGAAGGCCCTCTGCAGATACAGACCCCTGACCTTGGACTTCCCAGCCTCCAGAACCGTAAGAAATAAACTTCTTTGCTTTGTAAAATACCCAGTGTGTAGTATTCTGTGATAGCAGCAAAGAATGGACTAAAACATTGTCTACAAACAATGCTGACTGGCTCACGTTTGATTCACTTGGACTCCTTCTAAGTGATCACTGTGGATGTGTAATATTAAAAAAAAGAAAACAACAAACAAGACTAGGTCCCAAGAGTTTATCTGCTTTTCCTGCTCCTTCTTTCACAGTCTGCCCTTCCCAAGACACAGGAAACACTGCATAGCTCTCAATGTGAAAAGTGTCACATTGAGAGGTACGCACTTGAAGAGTTTAGTTCCACTGTACTTATAAAAAAAAGTAAAAAAAAGAAAAATCAATTCACTGAGAACAGGGTTTAGTATTATACAACACACACACAGAGCTGAATATGCAAGCTCCCTTCCCAAAATCTTTAATTAGTATTTAATAATGGATAATAGAGTAATATTTTTCTCAGACATCCTAACACAGTTATCTCCAGCTGAAACTGCAACAATGAACTCTTACTCTCTAAATTCTGTCCATGAGCCATTAAAATTATGTATGCATGGGGGATACAACTCACCCAATATCTCAAAAGTGAGCTATGGTTTTTATTGTCATTGTTATTATTTTAATTCACTCACTTTTAAGAAGGATCTTCAGTGGACATTTTGCAGGCTGGTAAAACTGTGCCTTGAACCAACCTCATTTGGAAAACACTGCTCGCACCTATACTTGCAGAATTCCTATTCTGAGCTCCTACCAATCAAGAGTTACCGCCATCATTCAAACTCAGAACACAGCAGGTACAGGTGACCACAATGGTCCAGCTCTTGGCAGCCAATCAGACGAGTCAGCCAGATACTACTGATTTTATCCCATAGACCAAAACTGGCCAAAAAAGGAGAATGAGAAAAAACTTAGTGAATGGCTCTCTCACAGATTATTAGTACAGTTTAGTCAACTCATAGAAAAAGAATGAAGAAATTATATTCTTAGTTAGCATGAAGTGTAGGAAATAAAATGTAAATTGTTTAATAACATTATATCACACATTTCCCTAGTGCATGTCTACCTCCAACACAAGTCACACACGGTCCTATAAATTCTGCATAAAGATGGTGGAATCTCTTCCTAATTTGTGTATAATTAGTCACAGCTAGTAAGTAACAGGATGTTTGAATTCCAGTCTGTTTTATTCCGAAGATCCTGATACTGTACACTAGATTGTACCCCATCTGAGAACACTAAGAAAAGAAATACGACATTCTTTATGAATATGGTCTTTCATGCTGACCTTTAATAAAAACACTAACTCTGCTGACCTCTGAGATAAGTAGGTCATAAAACTAAGTTATGTATGAATCAATACATATGTATGAATACATATGTATGAATCAATAATAAGCACTAAAGGGCTTGAGCTTCTTGCGTTGAATGAAGCAGAAGGTGTATTTTTAAAAAGTTGAAGTGGTTCACACTTCCCTATGCCAGGTATCACATGCCAGGCAGCTTTTCCCTGGAGAGGATACAATCTTGGCAAAGCGAGGGCTCCGTGTGACAGCCTGGGCACCGGGGGAACACCACGCACCACAAAGGGGCTCACAAAGGGCACACAGCAAGGGGGCCTGGGAAACCCCAATGTCTAGGACCTTAGGGCACGGCTTCCCAACTTTTCTGATGACCAGTGCTAAAAAGAAACATTTTACCAACATGACGCAGACAGATACACACGTGTGTTGCAGACAGCAATGTTGAGAACATTATGAAAACTTAAGAAGAACAGAAATGATCAGATCACTGAATAGAGAAAGGGTATTTTATTAGAATAAATCTTCCCAAAGTATGCTGGGATCAGTAATGTGTTACCTCTATTAAACACACTAGGAAAAAGAAATTAAACACTGATTTCGAACAGAAGATATAATCATGCAAGGCTTTTTCTTTTTAATTAAAAAATTGCTGCATTTTTAAAACTCCCTTTATTTCCAAAGGCATGCTGATTAATATCACAGTGTCTGCCCTTGGGTTTTTAGGTCAAGATTCTAGGATTTAGGTTCCCAAGATGGCAGGACAAGCCTTGTTCTTTTATTCTAATCTTGGGTCTAGTTTCCCAAGTGTCAAGCCCTTTAAACTTAGATCTATAAATCCCTACTTATAACATAAAACACACGTCCACATTGGTGACCCTGGTTAAGGAGGCCCAATGTTGTTAACTACAAATGTGAATAAAAGTATTTACTTAAAATCTATAGTTTTCTATTCACATGGCTCTCCAATATTAAAGTCATTTTCTTCTCCAAAATAAACATTTTTAGAGAGTTAATATTTTTATGACTGTAGCAAGCCAGGAAATACACTGGTTAAACCAAGTCTTACTAAAAGTACTATCATTAGAAATGCCTAAAAGTGGCTGAACTGAACTCAGTTCTAAAGCCGACACCTATCTTAATGCTTAAGGCTTCACAGGGCTCTCAACTTTTAGGTCCAAAGCCAGGGAGTGTGTAGGGGTGCAAAGCTTTCTTTCAATTAGGAAAAGTTCATTAAACAAAATGGTAACAACTTGGCTTCCAAGAAGAATGAGTGACTTTTTCATCTTAATATTTTTGCTAACTATAGGATGGAGCTAGCCTCCCGGATGGTATGTAAGTTCCTAGGATAAATACCCTGTACACTTATTTGGCTCCAGGATATTGGGTCCTTCATTAGGAGTTTAATCAATATCAGCTGAATTAATACAATTCCACTAACTCAATCCAATTATATCCATCTGTCGTCTTTGCCAAATCCCTGACTAATTTTCTCAATGTTAGAAATATAGTGAAGAAAAACCCAAAATGAACAATTTCCTTCCCTGTCACGGATACACAGTTCCTTTGGAGTTTCTGAAATAACATCACTGATTTATAAATATGAAAAGTACTCACTGGGAAAAAAAAAATTCATCTCAGACTTGCCCAGAGACAGGATCTTGCCAAATTGTTCACTTTCTGGTGCTGTTTACACGGTAAATAATAGCAGTCTTCCTTGAGGACATATTTCCTATAGGCAGAAAGCAGCTACTGGCCATTCAGAAGGCAAGAAAACCTCCCACGCTGCACCCTCAGTCACAAAAAGGAATCATTTACTTGGGAATTCTTGTTCAACAAAAGAAAAACAGCACTATTTTAGAAGAGATTAAAATGAGGAGGAAGGGGGCAGAAGAGAAATAGGCGCATCATACCTGACAGATCATTGTTGACACTAACAACAACACAATCAAATTTTAATCTAAAGAATGTGGCAATTTAATTCAACTGCGGTTTATCACTACTTTGAGTAACCGCTTGCTCAGACTCTCTGAAAAGTATACAATGTTTTCATTCGAAGACAGAAGAAAAATGAGAGTCTTGTTCATGTTTCACTTTAAGACTTTACCAAAATTATAACAAAAGAAAAAAAGAAACACACCCATTTTCTATTAATGTGCACAGATCTCTCAGGAAAACTCCTGGTAACAAACACCTAAGAAAAGACCCACTCATCGTATGAAGCATTAAGCTCAGGTGGTAAGTAAATTGATTTTCTAGGATGTTTTCTTAATTTGCTTCTGAAATAGTTACCCATTTGACACACCCGTTCTGAAAACTCATTTATGAAAATGTAAGCTTCTCCGAAGTAGGTTCAGCCCAAATGAAGCATCATTTGTAAGCATCCGCGCAACTAATGGAATTCTTGGAACACAGGAAGGCGTTAAGTGAGAAAAACTTCAGTCCTTTTGAAACTGCAATAAGGAAGAAATTGTATTTTAATATTCAGAAGCCAGTTATCTGGTTTCCCTAAAACAGTGCATATATGAAGCCTTTTAGTGCAAAGTAACCAAAATCTCACCATTGGAATAAAACAAGCAACATCAGTGAAATATTCACCTCGAAACTGTACTTTGATTATTTACAAGTTCCTGCCTCTTCATCCAGCTGATAACTACCCCAAAATCTCTATTCTGGGCCAAAGAAATGGAAATTCCACTAAGCAAATACAGAAATTTCTGTCAGTAGCATTACCCAAGTAAAAACACACAAAAGCAACAGAATTTCAAAACCAAGTGAGCTACTCAATACCACACATCAGGAGATGAGAGAGGAATAAAATTGTTTTGTCATTCCCCAGTTCTTTCAAAGATGATCTTGGGTACCTTAAAATAAAAGTCACATATGCAAGTAGGTAAATAATTAGAAAGTCAGGGCCACTCTACAGAAGAGACAGCAAAGGGGTTAACATACTAGGGATAATGTAAGTTCCAGATTTGAGTATTAAATGCAGTTTTGAGCTTCCTCGAGGCCAGGACCCTCTCACCTCCCAGAAAAAGTTACATACTTTTCATTATTAGAAAAAAATTAGTATCCATCTTCTCAAGCGAAAGAAAAAAATATCCTCGCATGATAGTCTAAAAGAAGTTTTCCAGATGGAACCTTAAATAAGGGACAATGAGCAACAGTACGGACAATATCCTTTATTCATTCACGCAGAAATAAAAGCACACGGAACATATGGCCGATTTCTATTTTAAAACGCACTGTTAAAGGCCAACGGCACAGGCTTACGCCTGGCCTTCCATACACTAGCCTCTAATCCATTTTAATGCACTGAAGGAAAATGCTAACAGGATTCTCACACTTGGCCTCCCAGGATCGGAGGACGGAACTTAATGTATTCTGCAGAATGTTCTTCCCAGATACCGTTTCCTTCTGCCAGCTAGTTGAGAAGACAGACCAGTCAGTTATCCTCAGGGACTCAAACCTAAAGGACTTACTCTGTGTCACTTCAGCAAGTATGAGAAGCATCTCACCCTGGCAAAGGACACTAAAGTGGCAGCAAACCACGGCAAGAACTAAAGCAAGTCTCTGTTGCTGGATACGGCAAGTACAAAACACTGATGCTGTGGAACTTACATCGTAGCAACAGGGCCAGAGGAGCAGGAAGGCAGGAGACACGCAAATGAGCATATGAGCATCTGCAATGAGGTTGGTGCAGCGTTAGGAAGAACAGAGCAGGGCGAGAGGGAGGCCCGGGGAGGTCTCTGCAGCACGTCTGGTATGAGCTTTCCAGAGAGGGTCTGGAGAGGCCCAGAGGCCCTGGGTGAGCCTGTGCTTGGCTGCTCAGGGAAAATAGCCAAGAGGCTAGTGGGGCTGCAGCAGAGAGTCTGGGAGGTGTCAGAGGGTCAGGGAGGTGGCGGGCAAGCTGGGCTTCAAATTCACTTCCACAATTCGAGGAACAGCTGATGCACGTCTCAGTTCCAGGCCACTGCATGTAGTAAATCAACTGGCCTGAAAGATGTTCAAGGCCATCCCTGCCACAACCTCACCAAGCCGTGGGGAAGTTCCCAGGGGAACTCTAACTCTGACTGGCATCACCACTGCACCAGGAGTAGTGTTAAAATCAATGCCCATTTAACATACGGAGACACACCTGGGGCATTTGGCCTTATTGTTTAAAACTGTGCAGGACGTTCCCCCAGGTTAAGAGGATCAATTTTGGCATGCTGTTGACACATTCTTGGTGACAATAGTTAATACTCCCCGTTACGGTACGTTAGGGTAAAATCCTGTCTCCAACCATAACGAATATTATCATCATCACCCTGTTCGCCATGGGTCACCAAAGGGACCAAAGGGATCCAGGTTTTCTGAGACACTCCCAATTTCAAACACCCTTCTTTGCCATCCCCATAAATGCACACATGGTTCTCAAACAATTCACTCTGATCATGATTACAGAATAAACCATGACCACATCTCTAGGAGACAGGTAACAGCCCTTCTAAAAACAGTGCCAGAGCATCATCGAGGTATGTTCTCGATAGCACCTCCACGTTTTTTAACATTTTATTGAGTGCTTATTGCATGCAGGCCCATTGCTAATGCACTAGCTTTATTACTGTAAAACTCATTGAAGGAGGCATTCTTACTAACCCCCGTTTTACTGATAAGAAAGCTGAAATTCAGGCAGGTAATTCAAGATCACTTCAGATCACAAAGCCAGTAAAGTGCAGACCCAGAAGGTGGGCCCAAGCACTCTAATTCCAAAGCCTCTCAAATCATACTGCTTCTCAGTTTAAAGAAACTGGAGAGAGAAAAATCCTTCATTTGGCAGGAGTTGCCCAGGAAGAGAGGAGAGGACATATCATTTTCCAGTTGGCTAATAAGAGAGTCGGTGTCTTATATAAGATCCAGAGTCAAGATCCCGTAGGGAAATCTAAGTAACCCAGAGCTAAATATACTACAGGGGAAGTATCTACTGCTCATTAGTGACAAGTGACAAGAAATGCAGAAGCACAGCACAGACCACAGAGCTCTGAAAACAGGACGCAAGCTCACCTTCCTGGGCCACAACCACCCACTCTCCGTGGGCTGTCCTCCTTTCACACCTGAATATATTCTTGCACCTGCGGGAGATCACAGGCATGTGGCATGGCTCTCCGCTTGTTTTATTTTTTTAAAATGGGGTCACGGAAGTTGTGGCCGGACACATCGTCCCACCCAAGTCATAAAGATAGGGCGGGTGGGGACAGAAAAAGAAAGGGCTCCACCCAACCAACCTGGGCATTTGCTCACCAACATCTGCCACAATGCAGGAAGGGGAAAAGTTCACACTGGCGGAATGGAAAGAAACCACTGTACAAACCCACAAGTCTTTCGTCCACTCACTAGAAGAATCTCCCGTATTCCGACATTGCGGGCACACTCTCCTGGATGTCCCAAGGCCACCTCTCAGGATCCGGGCCCTGGAACACAATGCAAAGTATAAGACAATGCTTCCTCCTGAAGGGACTTGTTCTTGTCATCGTCTGTGTTTCATGGAAAGTCCTTAGGAAATGTGGAACTGAAATGATACGAACACAGAAGTAAACTCTGTCTTTTAATAGGAATTTCCAGGTACTCCTGCAGATCCACACGCTGACACTGAATTCGAAACGGAAATCGACCGAGGCGGCCAAGCAAGGCAGGACTTCAGCACACCCAGCCCAGCCCACCTAAAGAAACAGCAACACCTGAGATCTGAACCCCATGAGTTCCTCAGGACAGCAGCAAGTACGTGGGAAGAAGTGCTTACTCTCTCAGTACCCTACAGGGACACAGAGATGAGGATGCCACGGTCCCTTTCCGCAGAGCTTCTAACCAGATACGGAAAAGCGCAGTACATAAGCAAGTGACCACAGGAAAATCCCAAAGGTGGAAGGGCACGTCCCAGGTCCCGCTGCAGACGGGAACTGCGCTTTCTCATCCCACAGCTCTCAGCACTCGCTGTCTTTCCTTCCGTTCCACCACAAAGGAGCCTCAAAACATGACAACCGCCTGTAAGATGATGGTATCCAAATAACGGCTGGTACGGAAGTTCAAGGAAGTACATCAAGTCTTCCCCAAAGGGACACAGAGCCCATGCCCAAGGGGAATAAGAAACACTCTCCCTACAATTATAAACAGCACCGAGAGGGCACACTGGACCCTGGTCCACTCCCTCATGCCCCTTTGGTCCTAATCCTCAGTGTGAAAGTATCTGGAAGTGGGGCTATAGGAAGGTGATTAAGTCACAAAGATGCAGCCCTCATGAATGGGACCTGTGCCCTTAGAAGCAGAGACATGAGAGAAATGATCTCTCCCTACCACGTGAGGATACAGCAAGAAGGTGCATCCTTTTGCAAACTAGCAAGTGGGTCCTTGCCAGACACTGAACCTGCCAGTACCTTAATCTTGGACTTCCCAGCCTCCGGAACTGCGAGGAGAAGTACATGTCGGCTGTTTAAGCCGTGCAGTCTGCTGCATTCGTTACAGCAGCCCAGACTAAGAGCCATCCACAACTTTGAGCCCCGGGGTCCCTCCTCCACTCTCCAGTTAGACCCCAGAGCTCCAGTCTGGGCCTCCAGCCCCACGAGCTTCCTAATTCACCTCTCTGTTCTAGCACCGCTTATAAAACTGGCCCTCCAGGTGTAGAAGGCTTCTGTTTATGGTATGAATAACTATTTTTAATGTTTTTAAGACTTTCCGTTAGTATGAATAAGAACCTGTCTTACACATCAAAAAAAATGACAGTTTTCTTAGGATGACAGAATTTTAAACATCATTATTTTTTTTTCTGTAATAAAATCATCGCCATCATCTCAGTAACTAGGAAGTTCTGTTTCCTGTTCTTGTTTTTCTTCTTTTATGGTGGCAGGTGCCAGTGCATGAGGTAGGTAGAGTGATAGCAAAGGAAACTGCTAAATTAGAAGTCAAGGGGAGATTGTGAAAGTCCTAGATATACACTAAGGGCCTTTGTTTTCTGGGGAACTAAGCAGCCCCGGGCTGCAATTTCATCTGTAAAATGAGAGGGTTTCGTGTTTTCTATGGTCTTGTCCCACATTCAATCCCATGATGACTGCTGAAAACCCCAGCACGGGCCGATTACTCGGGTGACACACTTTAGAGAACCGGTGGGGTGTGTATTTAAGGAAGGCTATCCAATGACTCACCCATGAGTAAAATATAATTTATCTCCACTTACAAAGCCGTGTTAATCAACATGATGCTAGTAGAGAGAGCGCCTAATGTTTGACAATGATTCTGAAGAGGCTATAAATAGGCAGTTTTTGAAATTAGTCAGCTATGTGCTATGGTCCACCGAGAAGCACATGCATGCAACGTGTTCCAGACGGTACGTGCAAGCTGTTTTGTTTCTAGACAAATGGGGGAGGGGAGACAGTCTTAGTAGAGTCAATTATCACATATTTCAGCTGTAACTATGAAATAGGAAGCTCGTGAAGAATTGCAATTTGGAAGCATTTAAAACAGACAAAACAAACAAAGCTACTCCAGGCATACATATGGATAGCTGCAAAGCCAATTGTGTTATTTTATCACGGATTGTTTAAAGTCACCAATGGATCAGAGCACAAACCAGGTGTAAGTGGACACGTCCCTGGACATTACCAGGGTCTCACGTCCTCCCCCCTGCCTGCGTGCTTGCCTAACACAGGTAGCCGCAACACAGACAGGGATAGGGAGAGTCTACCAAACCATCTTAAGACAAAGAGGCTGACACTCAGATATCAACACCGAACACCCTCTCCCATGGCCACAGGGTGACTTCTCACCTCATTCCTCCCCACCCACCACGTCACACACTATCTCCCAAAAGTCCACCTGATCTTTATGAAATCTCAGCTTCAGGACAGCCTGGGATGTCACTGAAGAAGAGGAGGAGAAAGAAGAGACAGTGATGGTTCCAGACCCATCAAGTCAACTCCCTGGAGATGTTTTCAAGTATTTAAAGGGTAAGTGGTGATTTGATTTTTTTTTTATTTTATTTTGAGAATGATCAAAGGAATTACTTTTAAAGCTCTGGGTTAGCAAAGGGCATTCATCAAAAGAAAGAAGTTACGAGTTCAAACCTACCTGGACGTCTTTTAAGAGTCCTGAACCATCTATCAGCAAAAGCTGTTTCAACAGCTAACAAGCCAAGCAAAACTATAAATTGTTTAAATAATATTTATTATAGCTAGTGCCTCCCTTGCCGTTGACCATATTTACAAACTAAATTAGAGCCAGTGTGCTTTTTGAAAAATAGATCTTAAGAGTATACGAAAGGCCCTTGAAAGGCAATGTTTATGGCCCATTAGGAATAAGGCATTTCTTTAATAAGGAAGAATGAAGTTTTAAAAATAATAAAAAGGAACAAATGAATGAGCCGGAAGGCAGTACCATAGGGTGGACAAGAGCATATTCTCTGTGGTGAATACATCTGAGTCCGTGTGATCTTGGGCAGGTTACTGAATGTGCCTATGCCTCAGGGTCCTCCCCAGAAAATAAAGCCAATTATAGCCCTACATCACAGGACTGTTGTGAGGACCAAAAAAATGATGCATGCAAAAAGCATTTAGCATGTGTATAAGAAACACTCAAGTATTAATGGTCATTATTCTGGGATGAGTTTGGGTTCCAACTCTACCCATCATCAGCTGTGTGGTCTCGGGCAAGCTATTTAACACACCTAGGTGCTGGTTTACTCACAAAAAATGAGAAGTTGTGATTAGAGGATCTCTTGATTTCTATGGCTTCTCCAAGCTCAAACCCTCTCTGATGACACACCATCATTTGCGATTTCAAAATCTTTTAGGTTTCTAGTTTTCATCTTTCTTTTATGACTTAATGGTCACAGCCATGATTTATTTGATACCAAGTGTATGTGCAAAAGCACAACTCCTACTTATGAGACAATGAGGTTGTGAATCTTAGAACCTACTTTATGCTGATCCTTTTCACAGTGAGGTTACAAGGAACACACTGTATCAAAAGGAAGCATGCCTACAGGAGAAGGAATCAATATATTTCCATTCCAGGGGACTTCAAATATCGAGGTTGTCCCCAAACCAGGCTGCTGATGTAGTATTTCACCGTGTGGCCTGGTAGTGATGGAGCATACATAAACTAAATTCATCTGTTATGACCATGCTCTTTTAAAAGGAACTCTTAATTACTTCCTACTGGAAACAGTGCAATCATCCAGCCTTTCCAAACACTCTTCACAGTGAAGTCCAAAGTTGCCATTAGAGGTCTGTCTCTCACATTTTACCAGAAGACAAAATTGTTTCAAATTTATCATTCTCCTCTCACCAGTGATTCACTTTTTTCTAAGAAAAGACTGAGTATAAATGTCTTTACGTATCAGAAAATTTTAAGTGATGATTGAAAAAGACCGTCTATCATGGTCTGCACCATCCTGTGGAATTGTATCTCATAAACCCAGCTCATAATCTCCTCATTTAGGTGGTGAGCAGGGCCCCAAGTTATG
The DNA here is from genome assembly GCA_963575035.1 of Avahi laniger. Classification (NCBI taxonomy): domain Eukaryota; kingdom Metazoa; phylum Chordata; class Mammalia; order Primates; family Indriidae; genus Avahi; species Avahi laniger. The sequence goes on from CAUYSK010066109.1 coordinate 13,250, forward strand.
TAAACAACAGAGTTAGCCTAAGTGCAAAGACTTTAATATTGCTATTAAACAAGATTTACAATAAAATCAACCTGACACAGTAACATTTATAAAAGATTGTGCACACGGTAATTAGCATTAATGATAGGAAGTACTCACAAGGACCGTAAGAACCAAGCTAATCTTTGCTTTTTTCTATAATTCTTTAGATGCCCCTAAGCTGCATCAACGCTGACAGTTTTCCCTCACATCCTGGCCAGCTTAAATCTCATCTAACACTCACTCCCAACTCATTAAGAGAGAAGAATTAATCTCCCGTGAAATAATTAATCCAAGCAACAGTTATCAATGGATGCCAATGGCCCTGGGAGCGATGTTGGTGGGGAAATTCACAATGAAAGGATCCAGCTGCCACCACAGGACCCCAGTGATCAATTTCAGTGTCCCTGCGAGTGAGACAGCCAGACATTTTCCCAAGATGATGCAACATGAGGTAGATGACACCAACATCACGTCAATCCTGCCAAAAAAAGGCCAAACCTTAATCTAATCAAGCTTGAAGGCCAACTTCCAGTTTACCGAAATACAGGGTCTAGCGGGACAAGTTTTAAAAGTAAACTAGCAGCAAAATCCGGAATGTGGGACATTCTACTCGACAAGCGACCTGATTTCTTCCACAAATCAATAACACAGCAAAAAAGGGTGGGGGAAGAAGGACTGTTCTAGATTTATGAAGCTTTAAGAGGTACCATAATCAAATGCACTGGGTGAACTTTGCTAGGGTTCCAGTTGGAAGAAACCAACTGTGAAAAGCCATTTTTAAGCTAATAAGGGGTGAAATCAATGCTGGAGAGGTGAGAGTTCAACAGACCCCCAGGCTTCCCTCATCCCTGGCCCTGTGATTTCCCAAACTGGACATCTAGCCACCCCCCAGGTGAAAGTGCAGGGCCTGGCCCCAGAAACTAGGGTATGGATGGCTGGGCCCCACCCAGCTCAGGACGGAAAACCCTCAGGTACCACAACTCATGCTGGGCAAACCCAGAGGCAGTTCCTGGGGCTGTCCACAGAGGAAATGCACAAGTCCCCCTACCTGTAATCTCTGCCAATAGGTTTGTAGCAGCCTGAGCTTCCTCTGAAAGCCACGCACGTAAAATGCATAAAATCACCACTCTGAGCAGAGAAACCAGCACCAGAAGCAAGCAAGGTACCTACAAAGTGGGAGAGGAGAAAAAGAGATGCACACCACCAAAGTGGCGATTTTGATTTTGCATCCTTAACGGGGCACCACCCCAGCACCTCTACGCCTGGAGGTTTTGTGGTTTTGTTTTGCTTTTTGTCTATCTTCTTTTGGACAGATAATCGACGTAAGAACTTGCATAAAGCACACACATGGACATGTAGAGTCCAATTTTTACTCCCTGCAATTTCAATTTTATTTGGTTTGGTTCTACAATGTCACGTATCCCCTCCCCTGCAGACATGTGCCATCGGCAGCCAGTCTGGAATGGACAAAGAAACAGGTTGGGGCCTGCTTCCAACGTCTGCGCCCCGCATGCGGGTGCTGGTGGCCTGAGCAGCTGACACACGCTGTCCAGCCAGGACACAGAGATTAAGGCTGAACCGAGTCCGGCAGCAACTACAAGATAACGGCTTCTTTACTGCACCATTTGAGTCTCTGCCTCTGCCCACAAATCCTACCTTCCCCCAAGCTTCTAGCTTTAACCTGCCCCAAACTGTCCAACAAGTATGAAACAACGATTATTCTCTTTCACCTGTTTCAAAAGCCTAGCATTCCACCAGTTAATCTTCTTTTAAAAAATGGTGGACTCTCTCATGCTTCCAACCATAGAAAGACATTAACAAAGACTGATGGAAATCTTTTAAAATTAAAATTTAGTATTAATAATTATTAATTTCTTTATACTTAAAACCAGGTTTTCTAAAATAAAAAGCAGCTTTTTTTGTTTGCTATTTTGAAGTAGTAAACTGGGATTATAATTAAAAATCCTCCAAAGTGGAAGATGTACTACACCAGAAGAGTTAGTTAGCATAATTCCATTTTAGAAAGTTAGGAAGGAAAAAAAAAGTTAGGAAGAATGCAATACAAAATATGAAATTTTCCAATACAGACTATATGTGGATAGAAAAAAATACTGTTTAATTACAGAATTGTTAGAGGGAGGGTAAAAGGTATTAATATAGAATACAATTATATAAACATTTTGAAAAATGCATGATGCCTAATTAAATTCCATCCATTAATAAGGTAATAGCCTTGGGATACTTTGTACAAAAATGGCATTTCTGGTAAACACAATATTTAAAACACAACTCAAACACACAAGCTCTGCCTAATGACATAATTAAGTTTTTAATTTGGTGCCATCCTGACACTTCGCGTAAGAAAACTACTTCACAAATGGATCACGCTAAGACACTATAATTTCCATATGGTAATTTAAAATAAAAACTCAGTACAATTATTCTCCTTAAAACTACAGTTTTAGATTTACCTGGCAAGTGCGCTATTCCTACTGGGATTCCAACCCCTTTCTGAAGCTAAGACGCCACAAGCTTTAAATACACAATTAAGGGAAAACCGAGGAGTGGTTGAGAGGCGGCAGTTCTGCAGAGAGAAGACCCGAGTTTGATCTCAGCTCTTATAACCCTGGGCAAGCTTTTGCACTCAATGCTTTTAGCGTCCCCATTTGTAAAACACTGATAATGGCACCCATGGAATTGCTTGGAAGATCACAGAAGACAATGAAGGTAACCATGCCTGGCATATAATGAATGCTCAGTAAATGTTAGCTATCGTTATTTTTTATTATCATCGCAAGGCACATCTCACTGGAGGGTTTTTCTCATTAGCACAGAGTACCTCTTTCTGACAAAGGCCAAGAATGTTCCTCAAAAGCAGATGTGTTATGCAACAACAGATGAACCTCAAAAACATTATGCCAAACCAACAATGCCAGACACAGAAGGCCATGTTATGTGATTCCATTTGCAGGAAATTTCTAGAAAAGGCAAAACTAAAGACAGAAAAAAGATCTGGGAATGGGAGGGGGAAGAGACCGCAAAGTCTAAACCTGAACAGTGAGGAGGCTGCCCAACCTTACAAATTTACTAAAAATTACAGAACTGCCCACTTAGAATGGGGGAATTGTAGGAAATATAAGTTATATCTCAATAAAGCTATCCTAAAAAAAAAAAAAACAAGTAGCTGCATTTCCAAAGTGTCTGCACTGGTACGCTCACATTAATCTGGCATGATCGTAAATTCAGATATTTGCAGAGCATAGCAAAATGGTTGAAAATGCAAAACTTGAGCGCAAATCAGACTCGGATCCTAATCCTGGCTCAGCTTCTTCCTAGGGCAAATTTTACTTCTCTCACTCTTGGTTTCTACCACATCTGCAAAATGGGAATAAAACAATACTCCAAGAGGCTGTGGTGAGCATTATTAGATAATCCACCACCAGTCTTCCCACAGCTGAAATTGGCTCCATCTTTCACCCAGTGGTTGGAGTCACACGCAGTTCCTTTCACTCTCAATCAGCTCTCATCCACCGCCCCAGCTCCATCCCCACTGATCTCCCAGCCTGCACCCTGCCCCTCTGCAGTCCCCATTTGTAACATGCAAGGCCAATCTATTCCATGCCCTGCTCAGAACCCTCCCACGGCTTCCCCATCAGCCAAGTCCTGCCCATGGCCTGCAAGGACCCCACCTCACACCCCTCTTCCTTCCCTGCCCACCGGGCTCTATCCACGCCAGCCTTCTCGCCATTCCTCTAACCACAGGCTCCTGCGGCCCCTGGGCTGTTATTTACACTTGCTCTGCACAGAGAGACCGGAATGAGGCTCACCCCCTTGCTTCATCCAGACCTCAAAGTCCCCTCCTCGGAGGGCCTCACCCTTTTAGAAACACCACCTGCTTTCCCACCAGACTCCAGCCCCCTGACCTGACTTAGTTTTCTTAACAGCACTGATCACGGGAATCACCTCATCCATGTCGTTATTTACTGTCTGTCACCCCAACAGCATATAAACTCCACGTAGGTGGGGATCCCGTCTGTCCTCGCCACCATCCTAGCCACAGATCCCGAGACTAGAACAGGCTGGAACACAGTCGCATTCGTTAAATATTTGCTGAGTGAATGACATGTCATAAAGCACTTAACACGATGGCTGGCCACAGAGGAAGTGCTCAAGAACTGTGAGTTGGTAATAAAAATATTGCCGTTATTATTGTTGCATTTCACAGATAAGAATATGAAAGCCCTGAGAGGTCAAACTCTAAGTCTGACTGTCTATGACTACTACGATGCCTCCCACCCCATGAGCACAGACTAACAGGGCGGACCCGCCACAGCTGGAACCTAAAAGATGACACAGACGCTTCTCTTGTCTATTCTGAGCCCTGTCTCCTCTCACCTGTGCGGGAGGGTGGCCCACATGTTATCAGAATCCCAGGGCATTCCCGAGAAGGACAACCAGGTATAGTGCACGCAGGCTTCCATCTCGAGACACCTCTAGGAGGTAGGTAAGGGTGATTATTTCTGTTTTTATAGAGGAGAATGTTAGAAAACAGAAATAATGACCTGCTCCAAGATCATATACTAATTCACGGCGAGCTTAGGCTTAAGATTCTGAAAATTTTAAAAGTCTCGGCCTCTCTCTTTCCAATACACTACACTACTCTGAGCATCCACTTAAAGAAGAAAGAAAGAAAGAAGAACCCTGACCACAGCTTTACCTATTTCAAATGACATCAAGTCATAAGGGAAAGAGTTTTATAAGTAAAGTCCTTCCACATACACATACCCACAATGACATTCTCAACTTCCTCCAGGACATGGGAATTTTAATCCATCTATATTAGACATTTATAAACGACTTCTGATTATGCTGCTGGACTCCATGACTCTACAGGACTTTATAATATAACATGATGGTTTTTGTAAACTCATTAGCATCCATCAGGCCCAGATGCCGTCAAACCTGGTTGACGCATGAATTTTAACTTTAACCCTCACAAAGTAAGCTCTGTCTCATATATTAATGATGACACAGTGAAGCTTACGCCATGGTATCACGGCCCTCCTCCTACACATTTTACTAAGACACTTTAGGAAAAATGTCACAATTTGTGTCCAAGAATAAGAATAAAACATGCTATTTCTAATATCAAAACTAGGCTATCTTTAAAACTCTCCTGAAAGCATGAAGATACCCTGAGGAGCCAGATGAGGACAAAGGACAAAGCCCCTTACCCTCCCAAGGGTCCCTACGTCAAGCATCTCAACATCACTGCCAGCTGTATCTAAAATCTGAGTTGAAATGCTATCAGCAAAATGTCTATTTAAGTCCTTAGCCCATTTTTGAATCAGGTTATTAGTTGTTGTTTTTTTTTTTACTAGTGAGTTGTAGGAGTTCTTTATATATTTTGGATATTAACCCTTTATCAGACACGTGGTTTGTAAATATCTTCTCACATTCCCTAGGCTGCCTTTTCACTTGATTCTTTCCTGTGCTGTAGCAGAGGCTTTTTAGTTTGATGTCCTCCTGTTTGTTTATTTTTGGTTTTGTTGCCTTTGCTTCTGTTGTCCTGGCCATGTAATCATTGCCAAGGCCAATGTCATGAAGATCTTGCCCTGTGATTTCTTCTAAGAGTTTTGTGGATATCAGCTGAACAGTCCACCCACAGATGAATGGGTAAATGTGGTATAGACATAAAATGGAATACTATGCAGCCTTATTTTAAAAAAAAAAGGAAATTTTCCCATATGAAACAACACGGAGGAACCTGGAGGACATTATGCCAAGAGAAACAGGCCAAGCACAGAAAGACAGATACTATGTGATTCGCTTACATGAAGTATTTAAAGCGTTAAACGCACAGACGCAAAGAGTAGAACGGTGGTTGTCTGGGATAAGGGGGAAATAGAGAGTTTCTGATCAACGGGCGTAAAATTTCAGTTAAGTAAGACAAAGGATGTCTAGAGATCTGCTGTACAGTATTGTACCTGCAGTTGGCAATACTACCAAGAACACTTAAAAATTTGTCAAAAGTGGATCTCTTCTTAAGTGTTCTCCCCATAATAACATTTTTAAAGGAACATTTTTAAAAGGCTGTGAGCATTGATACAGCAGCATAAACACCCATCACCTGCGAAGTCTCAGGGACCATGTGCTGGGACCTTACGACCTCGTATGTGTCCTCACCATGCCCTGGGAGGTAGATATCACCAAGACAGCCTCACCAATCAGAACACTGAAGCTCACAGGCCTCACGTGACTTGCTGGAGGTCACAAAGCTGGTGCCTGGATTCCAACTCCAACGTGCCTGGCTCAAAGCTCTAAGCTTCTCCTGTACCCCACATGAAGAACCTCGCCTTATTCTGCAAACCAACTCCTCTGGCCCAGAGCCGTGGCCAAGCAGGGCTGTCATTAATAGATGCTCCCGGATAACTCAAGTTGGCACTGCCAATGGAAAGGAGAACAGAGGAAGAAGAGAGAGAATCCTCCAACCACATGTACCCACAACAGCCATGATGGCCATAGCTGGTCTGCATCTTGCATTTTTTCAGTGTTCCTTGCTCAAGGAGACTTGACAACATATACTTAACCCAGAAGGTTTCCGAGGCTCGGTGTCCCTCCCATTTAAAGATTTCTAAGCCTCACACTGCTAAGGACTTCTCTGGCAGCCCCTTGGGAAGAGCACCCTGAGCAAGGCCTGTCCTTGCATGGCCTCTAAGGGGAGCTTTGCTTACACCCCAGCTCTCGCTGCCATAGCCTGGAACTTCAAGACTTTGCTGTGTGAAGGGCACATTACTGTCACCAAACCACGTGACCCATACACAGACACACAAACTCCTACACCACCACTATAAAGCACAGACCATACATCCTGCTTTACTATTAAGGTAAACCCACATCTTTGGTAGAACATCTTTGGTAGGGGAAAATAAAAACAACGCAATGACAAGAGCCAAATGGCCAAATCTATGGCTGAATAGACAGCCTAAAGGGACTTAAAAGGTGACAACTCCCCCAACAAATCCAGGTACTTCCACAAATGCTCGAAATCTAGATCTTACCTAACCAAACTCCCTGACCCCCTTTCTCCAAACACTTGCACACAGAACTCCGGAGGGAAGGGGCAGATGGGACGTTGGTGGTAACATTAAACCGTATTACCAATCTGCTGTGTTCCCTCCTTCAGTCAGGACAAAAGTCTTCTACCCCTCAACCACTCCCAAAGAAAGTCAGTGAAAATCTTCTCCACCTTTACTTGTGACATTTTAAACAATTAAAAAAATATATAGATCATGGGAATGAACGAATGAATGAATCAATGAATGACAGCATCCATCCTCCCACAATTCAGGAACAAGTTTTTTCATTTCACTTCTCTCCAGCACAAACCTAATTCACTTTTAACCATCCCAGGAATGGACTCTCCAGTCTCCCAGGGCAGGAAATTCTGACATTTCCTTTTGGAGTTTGACTTTTACATGGAGAAGGTACCACGATTCCTGAAGGAATGCTGATCAGTAGAGCAGATGACACGTTTGACGGGTTCACTCACAGGTCACCACCACACTGCAACACTGCCCTGAGCGTGCGTGCAGATTAGCCCCAAGTATTAGGAACAGTAAAATGCACCTGATAGTACAAAACCACAACTTCCTTCTTGTAAATTCTCCTAACTTCGAAAAGTATTGCATCATCCTAATGATCAACCTACTTCTAAATGGTTGTCTCAAAGACCTCTTTTTGTTTTTTACTTTTTTATTTTTTTTTGAGACAGGGTCTCACTGTCACCCTAGGTACAGTATAGTGGTGTCATCATAGCTACACGCCACCTGGCTAGGCTAATTTTTTCAATTTTTGGTAGAGACGGGGTCTTGTTCTTGCTCAGGCTGGTCTCAAACTCCTGACCTCAAGGGGTCCTCCCACCTTAGCCTCCCAGAGTGCTAGGATTACAGGCGTGAGCCACCGCCACCACCGCCACCGCACCCAGCCCCCTCCAGGACCTCTACTTACTTTGCATATTAGAGAATTCAAATGTCTGAAGATTTTACAAAGAGAAAATAAAAGTACGTGATAACAAAAGTGTCCAGTGGCCAAATCCGTTTGCACCAAACACATGCACTCAACACTACTCACTATTCACAGGGAACCCTTATTTTAGTCTCTCAGTATAAAGTCTTTCAGAAGCAAGCATGTAGCCAGCTGTTGATTCCCTGTACTGCTATTCTTTGTTCCATGAAAAAGAATTCCTTTTCATCACATATTTCTCATGAATCAGAACACAATTTTACTCTTCAAATATTTTAAAAGCTGAAAGATATACCTTCATTTTAAAAAAGAAGTCAATCCCAAATTACTCCTAAAACCCAAAGACTACAGTCCATCAAAGTTTTTTGTCAACTCAATCTTCTAAATAAAGTAGAAATTACATTGTTTTTCCTCTATCTTCCCTCTCCCTTCTGTACAGGTGGTTATTTGCAAGCCTATAAGAAAACATATTTCAAAACAACTTGTCACTATTAATCATGCATGAAAATGGCAAACCATTATTGCGGAACTATCATTATTAAAGATGTCACAGGTACAGGTAAAGATGGATAACACCTTCGTTTAGTCTTCGTGTCTGTGTCTATCTACACAAACACACCATGGCCCAAACCATAAATCAAGCAAAGATGCCTTCATCCTAAGGTATGTTTGGGTGATGGACACATGAGTGATCTTTTTTCTGTATTTTTTCAATTTCAAATATAATCTTGTGTTTAGCAATTTTAAACTTGAAACTACTAGCATGAAGAAATCTCTAGACAGGCACTCCAGATACCTCAATTTAAAGCAACTCGTTCGTTGGTTAAAATTTCCCAAGTTAAGGCTGGGGGTAGGAGGCGTATGTGGCCACAGGAGAACTGATGTACCTGTTGGCAAGAAATCTCAAATTTAGGAACGTAAAGTCTAACAGGCCTCATTCTGCTTTTCTGAATGTCCCCTCAATATCTCACCCATTCCAAGCAAGTAACTTTGCTCTGTCACTAAAATCCTTCAGAGCAAGCAAAGGTATGGTTGGTACCTTGCTGCAGAGTAAGGTCTGCAATTTATCCTCTCAGTAGGATTTCTCTTCAAACGTCGCAAGGGGTGGATACCATGCCCTACACAGCATGTTAAAACTTGCCAATATGCATCGGTGCCACCTCCCGGGGACCTGAAGATGCTTGGAGGGAAATGATGTTACCCAAAATGTTAGGACTTCTGCTGTGCCGACGCCACCCACATTCTAGGTTCCCTGGAGTAGTGGGGACGGAGCGTAGCCGAAAGGGGAAAAGTTACTTGCAGACTGGAACCGGTGTCACTGCCACCCTGAGAGCCGGGGCAATCCCCCGCGGCCCCGCCTTTGTCTGCCGGGCAGGGGCTGGCGCCGGGCCGAGGACCCCGGGCTCCCAGGCCGGGCAGCGTACCCCGTTCCGCTCTGGAAAGGGGCTCCCCTTGGCAGGGCCGAGGAGGCAACAATCAGCCGAGCGCCCCCCGGCGCCCCTCAGCCGGGGCCACCGCCCGGGCCCCGCCGCGCGCCAGCCCCGCGCCCCGGCACCTCCCCGGGCGCGGCGCGGGGTGACCGGGCCCCCCGCACGCCCGCCGCGCTCCCGCGCCCGAGGGACCCCAGCCCCACCGCCACTCGCCGCCCGCCCGCAGGGAGGGTCCCCGGGCCGGGTGGCCGCCGCGCAGCCTCCCCGCGGGCAGCCCGCCTCTCCGCGCCCCTCGTCTTTGTGTGCAAAGTAAGTGCGGGAGGCGAACCCACCTCGGCGCGCACAAAGGCGCGCGGCTCCCTCCGGCCGGCTCCGGGCCCCCGCGGCGGCCCCGGCGGTGCGACTGGTCTGCGGCGGCCCGAGGCGGCGCGAGGGCGGCTCCGCGGCGGCCAGGCCTGCAAGCCCGTCCGGCTCAGTGCGGCTCTCTCACCCCGCGGCCCCGCGCGTCCAAATTAAGCGGCGGGGCGGGCCGGGGGCGGGGCGATGTCGGCGATGCTCCGCCCACACCACGCCCACTGCGCCACGCCCCCGCCTTCCTTCCGCCCCGCCCGCCCGCGTGCGCCGCGCGGCCCCGGGAGAGACTCGGGGGTCGCTGGGGTTGCGTCGCCAGGGCCTGGTGTCGCTTCAGCACGGTTGGCTTCGGGACTCGGGAGGGGAGAGGGAACGTTTGAAGAAAAACACTGAGCGTCACCAGGAGAGAGGGCAAAATGGGACGATGGCAGACCCAAGTTCACAGCCACAAGCAAAGCCCTTGCGCGCTCTCATTCTCTCATTCTCTCACATTCTCTCCCGTTTTCTCTCTCTCTGCTACTCAGGAGTGTTTGGCCACCTGGTGTCTGGTCTCATCTCCACTCCACGCCTGTGATGCTCCCGTCCCCGTTGAAATCCTGCCAATACATCTTGGAAGAAAACTCAAAAGGAATAGGGAAGGAAAAGGAAGCAGATTTGTTGTAATTGGACAAATCCATTGCCAAGGCAGGACTCAGAGCCCAGTGACCCGGAGATTGACTCACATTCCACCTGCTCCCTTCATCAAAGGGTAATTAGAGATTTAAATGTGTGCAGGAGGGAGAAAGGGTTTCTTTTACCTCTTTTTCTCCCTGCTTTTCATTTTCTTCAGCTCTCTTACAGCAAATTGCTTCTCTGGCCAAGCCCAGGGCTCTGAGATTACCATCCACCTGAATCGCAGCAGGCACAAAACCAGGATCTGAAACGGTATCTGTTTCAGAGCAACCAAAAGGACAACAGGTTCGTGGATTTCAGATCAAAAGCTTTTTCATTGTCTTGGCAACGGATGACTAAGGGTTTATTTATTGGGAAACTTTGTGGACTAAAACAGCTCGGGCCGCAGTTGTACAGAAAAGTCATATCAACCATGGATTTTTGTAAACAGTTACTTATTCTGAGGATAACTATCACACGCACTGCCCTCAGCCACAGCCTCACAGCTGTTTAAGGGTCTGGCCGTCGCCAGGTCCCTGAAGCCCCCTGAGAGTTGGGGTCATCTGCCACAGGATTTGGAGAGAGAAGCTCCTTCCCAGCCAAGAAGCTGAGATGTGTGAACTTATCTGTGGTGTCTCCCATGATTCTTCCTTCTCTCCCCATCCGTGCACTGTGTTTCTGTTCTTGACAATGGCTCCATCAGTCGCCAAGCCAGAACCTGTTAATAGCATCCAATTTAGAATTTCCCTTTCCCTCCCCACACCGGTGTCAACTCCAGGTCCTGTGCATTGTGCAAGATGCCTAGCACTCCCTCTCCCCCACCCACTCACACTGCCACAGTTGCTTTGGGACCCTGTCACCGCACTGTGGCACGGGTTCCTAACTGACCTAGCCTCACTCACTCTGATCTCACTCACTCCGTTCCTCCCAACTGCTTCCCCAGTGAACTTTCCGAGTGCAAATTGCTCAGCTCCTTCCTCTGCTTAAAACTCTTTAATGAGTGCCCAATTCTTGCTATGTGATCCAATCCAAGCTACTTAGGACGGGAGTAGCCCATAGCGCAGCTTACTTCTCTGCTACCACCTTGACCACTTCTGTGAGTTCTTCCTACATCCCCCAAACACCCAGGGCACCCCCCCCCAGCCAGAGTGCCACATTTGGTAAATGGCCCTGCTCTGTGATGTGATAATGACGACTGGGTTGCAGACCAAGTATGTCAACTCGTTCTGCTCTTCTAGGTGCCTCTGCCTCTGCCTAACACCTTCACTCCACCTCCCACCGCCAAAAGCTCATCTCCTCTCTAAGACTCAGGCTTCTCCGAAAAGCCTTCTCTGACCTGCTCACTGAATAGGTCTTTTCCACCCCTCCCGCCCCTAGCATGGCATTGTCATTATTTCACTGTATTGTAAACGTGGGCCTCTTTGAGCACAGAATTTGTGCTGGACATACGTACGTACCCTTACAACCCTGTGCCTAATGCAATATCTGGTATATAAGGCGTGTTAGGGACTGAACTGTGCTACCTGCCCCCCACCCCTGCAATTCATATATTAAAGTTCCAACCCCCAATATGACTGTATTTGAAGACTGGATCTGTAGGAAGGTAATTAAGGCTAAACAAGGTCGTACGGGTGAGGCCCTAAGCCCATAGGTCTGGGGACTTTATCAAAAGAGGAAGAGACACGAAATCTCTCTCTTTCTACGTTTCTGTGCACACACAGAGAAGAGGCCATGTGAGCACACAATAAGAAGATGGCTGTCTACAAGCCACAAAGAGAGGCCTCACCAGAAACCAACCGTGCTGGTATCCTGATCGGGGACTTTCAGCCTCCAGAACTGTGAGAAAATAAAATGTCTTGTTTAAGCCACCCAGCATGTGCTATTCTGTCGTGGCAGCCCCATCAGACTAATGCAAGAAGCACACATTAGATTCTAGATTCTAACCTTGGTAAAGCACTCACCCACCAGTGAGCCTGACTGGTCCGCACAACACAGCCTGGACAAACGTCTGCGACACCGAGCCACGGGGCAGAGAGTCTGTATGTGATAAGTGACCACACAGTCTCTTCCCTGTCCTCTGGAAGAAATGGAAACAGAGGCTTGTTCCATAGTCTGGGGTACAAAAGCCTACAGGCTGGAAGTCATGACCATACCCCTGCCCTGATACCATACTTTCTTTTAAAGCAAAAACAAATAAGTGGAGAGCAAATATTTACTTTGAATTTCCCAATTCAAAGCTTTATTAAAAGACAGGAGGCCAACACCAACTTATTAAATCCACTCTTTGGGGCTGACTATTTCACATCCCTAGGGCAGCTAAGGAGGATTTTGATCCAGGTAAGATGAAGTATCCAGTTTGATTTGGGATCCCTGTGGCCACTGTGGGTGGACCCCAGACATAAGAACTTCAAGGTTATGGACTAGGGTGATATTTATTATATTTGTGTCCATACCATCCAGCACAGCACCTGCAACATATCGCTCTGTGCGTGGTAGGTGTCCTTTGAATGAGGAAGCCGGGCATTTCAGGACACAGCTGGACTTCCCAGGGCTACACCAGGGAAACAAGAGTCTCATGTCCTGTAGATTCCACATCCTGAATGTGGACAGCACTCTGCGAAAGGTCACGGGCGCCGGTGGCCTAGGAACCTGCTGTGCCGTGCTTAGGTTTTTATTCCAGGGCTGACACAGTTTATCAGGCGGCAGGGAGGGTCTTTACTGACTTCCTTCCTCCAAATACAATGCAAAGAAAATACTCCTCCGAATGGTTTCTGAGTCATTTAACCCATCAGTGGTGAGAGATTCTCTAATCCCACATTACTGGAAAACATACATAACAATTTTCCATCTTAGCCTGCTAAGTTCGCCCTTATACTCAGCTTCAACCTCATCCTCTTGCATTGACATCTGGGGGCCTTTTAAGTTCATTCCTAGGGAAAATTGAAGAAAGAAGAAATGTACATTTGGGGACATAAAATGGAGCAAAGCAAATCAATTTGGAATGAGATATGTTGTTTTTTATCTTCCACTTTGGTCATCTTTCCTATACATAATCTTGTTACTCTATACCCTAACCATCACCCTGAAGAGCTTCAAAGAGATGAGAAAAACTTAACAGTGTCCTAGAGGAGGGAAGTTCGTTTTTACAGGTATACTCTTTGTATCTTAAATTTTGCACTGTGTACAGAGACATTTGAATAGGTAATAATACATTCAAAGAAATAAAGTTTTAATTTTAAAATCATATATTTTAAGCCATGTCATTTAATGTCTGTACTCATTATCTATTATTGTATAACAAATCACCTCAAAACTTAGTGGCTTAAAGCTAGAGTGCATGATTTGCTCACAAAACTGTGTGGGCTGGCAGTTTGGACAAGGCTCTACTGGGATATCTCGTTTCTACTCCATGTGGCATTAGCACAGCTCTGTCTTGCATTTGCAGTCAACTGGGAGGTTGGCCAGGGACTGGCTTGTCCTGGCTGGCCTCAAAGTCCAGAAGGTGACTGCAGCTATGGGAGTGGGCATCTCAGATTCCCTACCCAGGGCCTCCTCAGCACAATGGCTGAGACCTCCCTACACGGCAGCCAGGTCCCTGTGAGCGAAAGAGGAAGTGGTGAGGTTCTAGCTTCAAGGTCATTCTGCTGCATCCGCTCATTCCAAAACATCACAAAGCCAGCTCAAATCCAAGGATTGGGGAAATAGATTCCATCCCTTGATGGTAGAAGCAGTAGTCACATTGCAAAGAGACCTGAAGTACAGTCCTAGGATAGGAGGAATTGGTGTGGCCCTCTTTGCAAAGAATCTTCCCCTGAATCAGACACGAGGAACTAATAGTGGAGGATGACAGTAACAGGTGCTAAAATAGTCTCAAGGGAAATCTCTCTGATTATAAACAAGACAAAAGCCCTTTGCCGTTGAACATAACACCTGTAAGAACAGATTGGATAAATTGGTGTTCATGTCCTGAATTGATAGGTCAAAGAAAATAATTAATGTCTGCTTGTTTGTTTTTGGTTTAAAATAATAATGGGGAACAGGGAAAGAAAAAAGAAGAAAGGCTTTAGGACTGTAATGGAACTAAAGTTGACCAGGTTCTAAATCGGTGTATTAGACATCTATTGCTGCTTAACAACTTACCATGCACTTGGTGGCTTAACATAACCCTCATGTATTAATTAGCTCATTGTTATCCAGGCATGGCATGGCTGGGTTCTCTGCTGAAGACCTCCCAAAGCCAAAATCAAGATCTTGGCAGGATTCATGGTTCATCTCATCTGGAGCTCGAGGTCTCTTCTAAGCTCATTCAGATTGCTGGCAGAATTCAGTTCTTTGTGGTTCTAGGACTAAGATCTCAGTTTCCTTGTCATCAACTGGGAGCCACTGTCAGCTGTCACAGTCTGCCCACATACCTCACCATGTGGTCCACCCCATGAGCGATGGCTCGACAAATCCTTCTGGGCTTCCAATCTCTGACTTCCTCTAGACTCAGATTTAAAGTGTTCATGGGATCAGGTCAGGCCCCACCCAGATCATCTTCCTATCTTATAGACAACTGATCTGAGACCTTCATTACATCTGCAAAATCCATTCATAGCAATAACAAGATTAGTATTAATATATAGCTGAATAACTGGTGAAAGTGTGTGTACACCAGGTGCCAGAAATCATGGAGGCTGTCATAGAATTCTACAACAGATGGATGAATAGGCAGACAGACAGAGGCTCTTTAGGATGAAACTTATAGAATGTGAGGGCAGGAAGAAGGTGAGAGCCTTGCAGAGGCATTGTATATGGAGCCCAGCAGTTATTCAGGTAAGCCAGGGGCCAGAAGGAATTCTTAATGGGTAATAACCAAGCTCCCGCACAGTTCAATGGGTAGTCAGTCTTCGCTGAACCCTGACAACCCAAATCCTGAAAAAAGAGGGAAAGTAAAACAAAGCTAAGAATAGGACATCCTAATTTCATCACTTAAATAGCTTAATAATATGAATATAATAGTGTTTCCCTTATTTTGTGTAGCTAGATTGCACGGTTATTGCGTGGCATTAACATAATGTCCCATAGCCCAGAAGGATAATGCTTTTCAATGAGGAGACTTATAAAACTCATTGGTGGAAAATTTTTTGTGCAAAGATGTGTGGTTTGCCAAGTACATATAGCACATATCTGCCTTTTAAAATCAGTAGCACTTAAAAGGGATCCAAATGAGACACTCAAATCTGAATGACTGTGTTATAAACTAGACGATAAGCTGTTACGTTAGACTAGCTTCTGAGCATGAGCATTTGGGAGCAAAGTAGCGGAATCATTTCGTTAAATATGCTAATAGTGCCAATAATAAAGATGGATATTCTGCCCTGCAGTAGTTACCCACCGCAAAGCATTTCGCAAGCTCTACCACACAGGGCTGTATTTCATAATGTAGCTGAACACTTCGCCACTTCTAGAGAGTTTAAAATTCAGGAGAGTTTTAATCTCAAAACCTTTAATAAATGTATCACCTACAATGCTTAATTGGGTTATGAGAAAACACTTGCTCTTTGTTGTTTACAATTTTAAAATTAAAGAGACTCTGTAAAATGATGGTTCTCATTTGTAACCGCTGTTAGTCACATGAATTATTGCAGGATGCAAAGATCTGAGTTTTATGTCTTTTTTGTTCCAGGAATCCACAAGCAGAAAAAAGGATTTCCTGAGAGCCTTCCTGCATATTAAAACTAAAATCTCTAAAAAGCAGGAGGAAAAAATCTTCAAATGCTCATCCTCTCGAAAATAAGAAGATACCTTACTAGTGGATATTAATGAGTAAACAAACCATCTCTGTATTTAAACACAATAAAGATAATTCCTATGTATTTCTTTATTCAAATAACTAACATATAACACAACTGGCCATTTTACTGAGAACGTTCTAGAATGTGCTCCAACTTTTTCTTCTTTTGAATATTTACTCTTTTTTTTTTCTTTCTTTTTTTTTTTTGAGACAGAGTCTCACTCTGTTGCCCCCGCTAGAGTGCAGTGGCATCAGCCTAGCTCACAGCAACCTCAAACTCCTGGGCTCAAGCGATCCTTCTGCCTCAGCCTCCCGAGTAGCTGGGACTACAAGCATGCGCCACCATACCCAGCTAATTTTTTCTCTATATATTTTTAATTGTACAGCTAATTTCTTTCTAATTTTAGTAGAGACGAGGTCTCGCTCTTGCTCAGGCTGGTCTTGAACTCCTGAGCTCAAACGATCCACCCCCCTCGGCCTCCCAGAGTGCTAGGATTACAGACGGATATTTACTCTTGATACACAGATTTCCATTAGCATGAAGTATCCCTTGGAATGCTTGGATGAGTAATAACTACTTGAATGCCATTTTTATTTATTCGCTTGCCTTTTATTCAGTGTAATAAAATAACTGCATGGAGTAATGGAATAAAGGCTAGACTAGGACCTAAGAGATCTGCTTGGTGACCTTGGATAAGATACTGAACTCACTGTAGCCTTCAGATTCTTCTGGACACTAAGGTAAGTGATTTTGTAGCTTATTTATTTATTTATTTATTTATTAGTCCTCATATGCATAAAAAGGTGGCACTAGCCGTGTTGCCGCCCAGACTTGGCTAGAAAGAGGGTCTGTCTGACCCACTCTGAGCTTGCCAGTGAAGTCCAAACTGCAGCTAAGGTTAAATCTTGCCAGAGAAGGTTTGCTTATTAACTCCGCTTAGAGAAGGGTGCCACCCACACACTTGAACGGCTAATGATTAGTGGACTTTCAAAACTGCATTTCAACTGATAACACAAAATTGAACACGAACTAAAATTCAAACTAATGTTAGCAACAGCCGGATAATGTTGATATTAACGAACGTTTGCATTTGTAAAGAACAAAAGAATGAATGAATGAATGAATGATAGAAGGACAGAGTGCTTCTGGGGCAGCTGAGGGCAGTTTTTGGTGATGTTTCCCAGTTCTCCCTGTTCCCCTCTCAGATGGGCACCACCAGGACTCTGAACAACCTGCTCTGTCCTCAGATTCCAACTTGCCCCGGTGACCTTGCTTTTCTAAGTCAGCAGCTGAAACACACTGCAGGACACTGCACTTTGACAGGCGCCTGTTTTGCCAGCTCGTTTCTCTTTACAACAGCTGTGGGAGCCATTTGCTGTCATCTACGCCATGTCACACACAACTACTCAGAGGGATAAAAGAGAGAAGGAAACGTGAAGATATGATAGACGCCATCTTTATCTTCGACAGCCCCCAAAAGTTGACAAATCTCTGTCCAAAATGATGAGAGACAGAGACAGGCTGAAAGACAATGGCACACAAAGAACAAATCAAAAAATATTAGAAACGAAAATGGAGACATAACCATAGATACCCAAAACTGAAACAAGAAAACAAAAACACGATGAACAACTTTCTTGGGAAATTTAGAAAAATTCCTAGAAAAATACAACTTGCTGCAAGTGACTCGGGATGAAATAGATAATCTAGAGGGTGCCATAAACTTTCAACGAATTGGACTGGAAATTAAAATTTTCTCACAGAATAGGAGGAACCTAGTGCTGTGATCATTGGTTTTAATAATGATTTGCTCATGATAATTCTTAGCTTGGTTGGAAAGATTTATAGTCTTTTAAGAGACAGTTTATCAGTTTGACTAATCAAAAGCAGAACGTCTCTTTTCACTTTTTTTTTTTTTTCCTGAGACAGAGTCTTGCTCTGTCGCCCAGGCTGGAGCGCAGTGGAGTCATCAAAGCTCACTGCAGCCTCCAACTCCTGGGCTCAAGTGATCCTACTACCTCAGCCTCCCGAGTAGCTGGTACTACAGGCATGCGCCACCACGCCCAGCTAATTTTTTTTTTATTTTTATTTTTTAGAGACAGATGTCTCACTGTGTTGTCCAGGCTGGTCTTGATCTCCTGGGCTCAAGCAATCATCCCACCCCGGCCTCCCAAAATGCTAGGATTACAAGTGTGAGCCATTGTGTCCGGCCTCTTTTCACTCTTTATTTCCCTACTTACCCCTTATCGAGTAGTCCTTTATCAAGAATATTGTGACAGTTTGCTGCACAAACTTCAAGATAATCTCCATTTCCTCTGTCAGGCCCCACATCTACTTTGGTGACAAAGCCAAGCTATCGCTTTCTCTATCATTTCTCCCAAATTCACATTTTCCTCTTTATTCCTATCAAATTCTGCCTGGCCCACGCATACGTAATCCTTAGTGAGTGCCTATCGGGTACTATGGCTTTCCTTCCATCTGCCCTACGCACTAGATGCTATGACTCAAGCCATCTCCCTAGCAGGCCACAGCAGCTCGGCTAAGCCTGTAAAACAAATGACACGGTGCTTCCCCTCAAAGCAAGACCATTGGTTTCTCTTTTATTAAAATGCAGAGTTACTTCTTTTTCTAAGAAAGGGCTTTTCATCACTTATATAAGTGGGGGCTAAATAACGTGCACACATGGAAGCAGAGTGTGGGACGATGGACGGTGGGGACTTGG
>CAUYSK010066111.1:0-18147 GCA_963575035.1 Avahi laniger
AGTTCTACCAGACATTCAAAGAAGAACTCACACCTATTCTACAGAAATTATTCCACAATATTGAGAAAGAGAACATCCTTCCTAACTCATTCTACAAAGCCAATGTCACCTTGATACCAAAGCCAGGAAAGGAGACAACAAAAAAAGAAAACTACAGACCAATATCCCTCATGAATATAGATGCAAAAATCCTCAACAAAATTTTAGCAAATAGAATTCAACAGCACATCCAAAAAATAATTCACCATGACCAGGTGGGCTTTATTCCAGGGATACAAGGCTGGTTTAACATATGCAAATCTATAAATGCAATTCGCCACATAAATAAAAGCAAGAACAAAGACCATATGATTCTTTCGATAGATGCAGAAAAAGCATTTGACAAAGTCCAACACAACTTTATGATAAAAACTCTCGTCAAAATAGGCATTGATGGCTCATTCCTTAAAATTATCAAGTCCATCTACGACAAACCCGCTGCCAATAACAACATGCATTGTTAATCAAATTTACCTTAATTCAAACTTGTACTTATTTCTTAGCTCTCTTTTATGCTTTTCTATGTCATAATTAACATCTAACAAATATTACTAACTTATTAAATTTGGGGATATAAACTAGAGGAGAATATACATTTTATGGTTTTTTTCTTTGTTAGTAAGTAAATAAAGGGTTTTCTTGGGCTGAAACAATTTTCTAAGTTTTTCCTTTGCATTGTTCAACTTTTACTTTACTACTTATTAAAAGATAAGGGAAATCTGTAGTGCTCAAATACTAATTTTTGGTGAAGGCAATAGCAAGTTTTAGTTATTGCATTTTGAGGAGGTGCAACTTCTTGTACCTATTGTCCATATTGCATGTTCTGCTTCTTTCTACTCATTTTTACATCCTGCTAATATGAAAGGTGGTTTAGAATCTTTAAGATGTCTCATGCCCTCAAGCAGGTTAAAAATGAATTCAATTTTGAATATGAATGACCTTGTTAAGGAACACCCTAGTCAATTGATATCAATTAATATCCTCTCTGAAGTTAAGAAAAATAGTTAACGGGAAACATTAAGCTTAATCAAAGCTAATTCGACTCTAATAGCTGCTTTTCTGACAGTTATTCAAGTGACCTGGAAAATAAAATGGTGAAGGTCATTTAAAATGAACATTATGCAGTTATTTACTATTTCTGAGTATTAAAACCTTTTAAAATATACGAAAAGTCCCATGTAATAGTTACCAATGACAACCACACCTTCAGAGAATCAATCTAAACATCTTTTTTTTCCTTTTTGAAATGCAATTTTTATTCATTATAAACAACCTTAAGATGAATTAAATAAATAGACTTGGATATCTATAGTTTGGTAGTAACTCTCGAAGTAGGTCTTATTACACTACAAAGCTGTAGTATCTTCCAGGGTTAGAAATAGGCTCTGAATGTTAGAAATAGACAGCTGAATTTTTTGCAGTGATATCCCTAGGTGATAGAGTTAGGTTCCTGAAAACTCTTAAAGCATCCTTGTCACAGTATAAATACTATTAATATATGGGATGGACATGGTTCATGTCAGAGATTTACTCTGATTTTTATTCCTAGGATAAAACCATAAAGAAATCCTATATAATAAAGGGAATTTTAATGACATTTTAAGTAATATCCATTTGTAATAAAAATTTACAATGCAATTTCAGTATCTTTGACTTCTTTGTCATTTACAGTTTTGATGACAATATCTCATTCAGGATATGAGTGAAGGTAATCATTGATCAGGGAGAAAGAGATGAATATAGATTATAATTGAGAAAAATAACCTTTCCATTCATTTTTCACCTGCAGTTCACATATCTTAGCCTTTGCAGGAATATCTTAGTTTTATTGTTATGTGAATTTATGTGGATATATTAACCAGAACAATATGTCTCAAAAAATATTTTATTTAATTGTAATTCTTTAAGGCAGATGATCAGTGAAAATCAGTTTTTATAAAAAATTCAAATTTGAGAAACAGGATTCAACCAAATGCAGTAGTTCTTGCACTGCAGCAAATCTCAGACACTAAACTGCTATGCTTTTAATTGATAAGGAGAAATGATTGGAACATTTTTTAAAATCATTTTACTATGAAATATAACATCTTATTGGACTAGTTTTCAGAAATAATAATTCAGGATTTCTGAATGTGTTATTCCTTTCAAAATTGGTTATATGCTGAATGGTCTTTTGGAGAGACATCTGTATTTCATCATACCCTTAATGCAAACCATTTATATTTTTTGCTTAAAGTTTTATATTTAGTAGTGTTTTGGTGGCTCTTTAATATAAAGTCAGTGAAAATGCTAGAGTATGAATAGCAGGACAAAATGCAAATTTATCTGTTTTGTTTATCTCTATTTGTTATTACAACACTGCCTGACATAGAGTAAGTGCTCAAATACTAATTTTTGGTGAAGGCAATAGCAAGTTTTAGTTATTGCATTTTGAGGAGGTGCAACTTCTAGAAAGCAATTTCTTGGTCTTCTGATGCTATAGTTCCATCACATTTACCAGAAAGCATGAAATCTGGGTATATTCTTTCTACCACTCTTAGCACCCAGTATGACCAGAGATGGGGTGATCATTTTGAATACTTTTAGCTGTGGAAGAATTACTTTTGTCACAACTGGAAATAGTACATCCTACTACCCTCTCATAACGTTATTAGTGGCTACTCTTTCTAAATAACTTCATGTTCAGTGTAAGCTGGCCCAATAGCACTTCACAGTACGAGCCATGGCCTAGAGAGACAGCACTAATGTAATGGTTGAAAATGGTAAAAAAGTCAGAAGAATAGAAGCCAGATAATATATATTATCCTCAGAGAGTTAATAAAACCACAGAGCAACTGCAGAATTCTCACACACACACAAAAATTATATGTAACAAATGAATTCACACTTACCCGAATTTCACCTCTGGTTAATCTGTAGTTGTAGGGAGATATAACCATACTGGCTCTGTCTGTCTCTCTCTTCATTGTTCTCTCTCTTAATACTTGAACATCAATATATATAAAATAATGTCAGTCACTTTATCGTTCTGACCCCATTTATGTATCTTTCACCAGATGCTTAAAAGAAGAAATCTCTCTCTCTATCTATCATCTATCTATCTAATGTTTATTAAAATCAAAACTGATGTTACTGACTGAAACAAATACCAAACTTTCAATATCAATTAATTCCTGAATGCTTCCAAATATTAATTTCACTTAAATTCTTAGAGGTTATATACTTAAATCTTTGAAATCGCGGGGTACTCTCTCAGCTCCAAAACTAATAGGCAGTAGCATAAAATGGAAACATATTAAGAATTCTACAACCTGTAACATCATGCTAAATATATTGTTTTTAAAAATCATTTCATGTGATGAAGTAGAATCCAGGTATTGGAATTTGTACCAATACCAGAAAGACATAACTTTTGTTTTGGATTGAGTATGGCTGATTTAATCTTTATTTTCAAAACCAATGGCCCAAGAAATTGGTAGCTAAGAGACATCATCTTTTGATGTTTCTTCAATTGATCTTATTTATACTTCATTAACTTTTCATTTGATAACAAGTATAGGGACAAGGAAAAATAACATCTATGAAATACATACTATGTGTCAGGCACTTGTCTAAACACCTTTAGTAAGTAGAATTCTTATTTTTCACATTTTATAGATAAGGAAATGAAGATTTGAAATATTTAAACAGTTGGCCGAAGATGTTTCAACAAGTTGGTGTCTTGAGCAAAGATTCAAGACCCAGTCAGCCTGGTGCCAAAGGTCTGTTTTCTGCAATTCTGCCCCGTAATGTGTCCACAGGGCATTTTTTCTAAAAAACTAAAACAAAAAATAAAACAAAACAAAAGGCAAAAAACCCACATCTGGTCAATGCAGACTGGAAACAGAAAGAAAGAAGTCTGGTTTTCTAAGTGAAAACTAGATGTAATGAATGAAAATATTTTCACCTTTGCAAATGCTCACCAAAAGTCTGTTCATTCAGACTTTGTCCATATTCTAATGAGATTGGCCATCTTATTTGCCAGGTTACAATATAAAAAATATGCAAACTGTATTACAAGCATGCTTAATACAGGAAAATAATACAGGGTGTCACAGAGTAAATAGTTAAATATCCTTAGAAAAATCAGAAAAAAAACCATAATAGCGTTATTGCCTGATGTTACTTTACAAATTGATAGTTGATATATCTGAGTATCACTGCATTTCTACATACTTACATTAGTTTTCTATTGCTGCTGTATGAGGTAATGAATATGCAAAAGGAGAAATCCCTCCCATTTAGTTACAAAACAATAATTATATAAATAACAAAAAAATTTATTTAAAATGTTCGAAATGCTGAAAATCTGGTCCATGATTCATCAAAATAACCAATATAAAACACACAAACAGAGTATGCTAATTTTCAAATAAGTAATTGTTTCAAAAAAACCATCACGGGGACCAACTTGCTTTCTACCAAATTGCTTTTATCTAAAATTTAATAGCAAACTTTGTACAGCAAATGTATGGGTAATTACTACATGTTAAAAATTTATTTATGTCTCATGCATTCATATAAAGAATTAATTATATCTATTATTTTTATTAACTCAGTTTGATAATTTAGCTTAATCACTATATTTAAGAGATATATCATTATATATAATATAATAAAAATATAATAATACAAATATTATTCACCTCACAGGGTGGTGAGTTGACTTTCTACATGTGGAATACTTATTTCTATGCATGATACATAGTGATTTGTCAGAAAATGATGATTTCTGTTACTGAGGTATTCATTGATAAAGGTATTTTTTGAAGAGTTAGTCAATATTACATATAGACTCTAATATATTTAGGTAATTCTTAATATGTTTTCTGGGTCACTGCAGAGAATAAATCATTGATGATTTTTGATGATAATTATGAGTGTTCCATAAACCAAATGGACTTACTGGAGTTCATAACTGAGATACAATAATAATTTATATTGGTAACATGATGCTGATGGTATTTGGACCTCACTTTTAGAAGAAATATTTCTTTTGAAAAGTTAAATATATAGAGAGTCAGATATTTTTATTTTTCATATGTATACAAATACACATATATACGTACATATATATATGCATTTCTATGTTTGTGTATGTGTATGTATATGGATATGTGTGTGTGTGTGTGTGTGTGTGTGTGTGTGTGCATAAAATAAAGTGGTATTCCTTCAAGTAGGACAACTCCTTTACCTGCTGGTCAATCTGCATGAGCAGTCAGAAGAAGTCCAAAGTGATCAGTTGACAACTGCAGATTCAGATTTGGCGGGAATCTCACTGTGTCTCCTGGTGAAAGACTTCTTCATCTAGAAGCAATATTAGATCTGGAAGGTACAAGTTGGTGACAGAAGTACAAATTCCTTAAGTGGGTCACTTATTTCCAGCGGGGAGCAAAGACATTCTAACTTTTAGCCCAGATCCATGTAGCCTAATTATTGGTGACACAGCACCATGTAATTCTAGATGGTTAAACTATTAAATATATACCAAATCCTGACAGCTTCTTAACCTTGTAAAATGTCATCTCCAACTGGTTTCTTATCTGCTTTATCAAGAGGCTATTTCAATGCTCTATCAGGCTGCCATCTTTTGAGAGATGTAGTGGCTAAGTTTAGGCTGCTATAGCAGAATACCATAGACTAGGTAGCTTAAACAGCAGAAATTTATTTCCCAGTTCTGGAGTCTGGGATGTCCAAGTTGAAGGTGAAGACCAATTTAGTTCCCAGGTGAGGGCTCTCTTCCTGGCTCTCACTCTTCTCACTGTGTCTTAACATGGGGGAAGAAGAGAGTTCATCTCTCTTGTGTCTCTTCTTTTGAGGGCACTAATGCCACCGTGAGGGCTCTACCCTCATGACCTAATTAACACCCAAAGGTCCATCTCCAAACATCACCTCCTTGAGGATTAGGGCTTCCCTATATGAGTTTTTTGAGGAAGGGCACACATATTTAGTACACAGCATGAGGTATATGGTAAGAGCAGTGGATTTGTGATCTTACATAAGTTGCCATACTTTCTTAGCCTTGAAATTCATTCCTTTGTCCAAGGTGGTTACTTCAGATTCCATGTCAATAAATCATACAGTCTATGAGCCCTTGGATAATGATGTCGGTTGAAGTGCTATAGGCAGGAAAAAAAAATTACTCAGAATCCTGTCAGTCATGGTTAGAAATAATTACTGCCCCTTCCAGAGTGCTTCTACTCTGATGTGATATAAACTATTTTTCACATGTGACTGGTTATTCTCTATGGTAACATGAACTTTCAGATGCCCATCCCCCAAGATATTTCAATCTATAACCCCTATTACAGTGTGTATGATGAAATGACATGTCTGTGATTATGTTACATCACATGGAAAAGGGAATTTTGCAGAGGTAGTTAAATTATTACATCTTAACCTCCTGTATATAGTTAACTTGCATGGATGTCAGTTGACATTGAGTCAATCATAAGGGAGGCCTAATTGAATCATGTGAGCCCTTTAAAAGCAGAGCTATCTCCTGCTCTTTATAGAAGGGGAAGGAAAGAGACTTGAAGCATGAGAAGGATTCAACTCATTCTACCTGGCTTTGAAGATGGAAGGGGCAATGTGCAAGGCCTTGGAATACTCCTGACTAAAAGCCAGCCAAATAATGTTACAGTACTAGGACAACATGCAACTGAGTTCTGATAACAACATTCATGATTAGGTGTGGATTCTTCCCCACAAGTCTCCAGATAAGAGCTAAGCATGGCTGGTAGCTTGATTTTCACCTCGTGAGATCTTACAGAGAGAATCCAGCTAAGCCCAACAGTAATTCTCAGCTACAAAACTGTGAGTAAATAAATGTGTTTGGTTTTAAAGTAGCAAATTTGTGGTAATTTTTTATGCTGCAATAAAATAATAATACACTCTTCTTGAGGCATTGTACCACATTGAGAACTCAGTGTTTTCCTAATCTCCTGATTGTTAGACATTTGGAAGCATCCATAGCTAGATCAGTCTTTGCGAAAGGAAACATGTGCTGTTGGACCCATGGAAAGCCTCAGCAATTACTCCTTTCCTGGGCTATTGTTCGAAGAATCACGAGTGGTCAAGACCAGAACCTAGTTCATATCGACTGAATTAGTCATCTTTTCCATTGGGTTGTTTGTTACTGCTTCTGCAGTTGTTCTATTGTGAGAATTAGCTGAAGGTTAAAGACAAAAATCTTCAGTTCTAGCTGTCAAAGGGTAGAAAATGTTAGTAGAAATTACTGATGGCTCACACAAGGCAAGTATTTTACTACCTAAGCTACCCTGACTCCCTTGTTAGCATGTCAGTGACATCGGCTTGTAAAATTATTGTTTTCTGGACTGTAGAAGGAGATTGGAGTTTCTTTACTGTCCTAGTCTACAGGAAACCCAATTTAGCACAATTCATGACAGTCACAGGAAGACTGATGTGTAGATGCTCAGTGCTTATTCATGGTATGGCCGGTTGAGATGGAAGCTTCCAGCAGCTTGGAGTATTAGCAGAGATCTCTATCAGTGCTTCTGCAGGCTTTCTCTCAAATACAAACAACATGTTTACATTACTTTCTTTTTAGGTAAAAGTTTTATAAAAATGCTTTCTCAAAAATAACAGGTTCAAAAGAAGTTTTAAATAAATATGTTTATGAAATTTGTTAATGACAAGACTTTTACAGTTTGACAAAGTAGAGGCGAAAATACTATCAAAACAAGTTCAATTTGTGAGCAAACGTAGCATCATTCTTTATAAATTCTTATACAAATCATACACAGCATGGTAGCAGATGCCCCTGGAGAACACTAAGGCATTAATCCTTACATTTTGTATCTGCCCCCATATTTCTATCAACATTCCTTTTACCTGGACCTAATTTTCTTCAATTGTATAATTTTGTTCCTTCAATAACCTGGGTAAAGCCAATCCATTCACTGCTGCCTCATGGCTCAGTTATATCCTTACTTCAGACTGCTTTTCTCTATCCATAAAACGACTGATGAGATCCACTTCCTGAAGTTCTGAACACTGGTCCATTGTCCCACATCTCTGTGTATCAGGGATACCTTTGAGTGGGTCTGTAGTGTACCGGAATTCTATCTTTGTCTTACTCCCCCATACTCAGCCAACCCATCGTTGAAATGGGCCAAGGACTTTTTCTTCCTCTTATTGCATTCATAGGAACCATCCACGAGGCCATAGTTAAGAGTTGAGGGAAAGACACTGGTGCAATAGTGATGGTAAAATGGGAGCCGAGAACACCTGTTTAGGCAGGTTACTGTATCCTCCAGTCCTCCTGGTGGCTATTTCTGAAATACTATCTTCCATGATATGATCTGCTGAGCCTGCCCTGCTCATCAACTTAGTGACTCTGCCCTCAAACTGAGCTTATGAGATGGGATGATTTCAATGCTTATTCACTTTGTGACTGTTGCTTTGTAACCCAAAGTCCTCAGAATTCCCATTTCCCCGGTATATAGTTAATCATAAGCACTTTTACATTTTAAAAAGGTGTGAATCCTGTAGAGAAGGAAAAATAATTTTTCCTTAGTTCATATGAGTTCTTAGTGTGCAGGGACCCCGGTAACAGAAGACAGACTACCAAGGGAAAAATGGACAAGTTTATTAATGTGTGCAGTTCACATCATGTGAGTGAAAACTTAATGAAAAGTAACTTCAAGCAGTGGCTTATAACTCTGGTTTATACAGCATCTTCAGCAAAGAACAATAAATAAATTGAATTAAATTAATTAAACAATTTAAACAAATTTAAATTAAATAAACAATTAAATAACTTTGTGAAGAAATTACAGAACAAAGGAAAGGGCTGTAGGTTTCCACAGGCCAAGAAACTGTGGAAATGCAACTGTATGGGAGAAAACTAACGGAGTAAGACTGGTTTGCAGATTTCTCTAGTACTGCCTCTAGGCTGGTAAGAGCCTAGAGATGTCTCCACTAAAGGAAAATTTATATCCAGCCTTGAGGCAGAACAGGGGGAGAAGAGAGAAGAGCTTTTCCTTCATTTGCTGATTCTTAATTGCCTTCAGCTAAAAAATAATTTTTATGTCAAAGAGACATATTTTTTGGTGATATATTCAGGTTTCTTTCACTTTCCATCTCCTTTTGAAGTCCAAAATACTCTCATAGGGTTTATTTTACATGAACAATTGACATTTATTCCAGGAAGGTATGGTTAGTTTAACATTAACATAGGAAACTAATTATTATAATTTATCACATTATCTGAAAAAAATCATATGATTATTTCAATAGTTGTGGAAAAGCTTTGAATAAAATTAACCCCTTCTGTGATTAAAAGAAAAACTTTTAATCAACTAGAGATAGAGGGAAATTTCCTTGATTTGATAAAGAATATTTATTAATATAAAAAACCAACCATTAACATCATATATGTTGATGAAATATTAAACACTTTCTCTGTGATATCGAAAATCGCACGAGGAAGTCCTGTCACAACAATTCTATTCAATATTCCACTAGAGATCCTAATCAGTTCAATTAGGAACAAAAGAAATGAAATGTATAAACTTTGAAAAGAAAGATGTGAAACTATTTTTATGCATAAATTACAACTGATAACAGAAAAATCCTAAGCAACCTACAAAAATAAAAAAGAACTAATAATTAGGCCTAGCATATTTATAAAATAAAGTAACAGTATAAAAATAAATTATAATTCTATTAATAGTATAGTCTCTCTGTGTGTATATATATAAAATATGTGAAGTACTAATGCTCATTAATTTGATCAATAAAGTCAATTTAATTCTAATCATGATGACCAAGTTGATTTTTTTGTTAAGAAATTGACAAGCTGTTTCATTAATTTAATTGAAAAGATAAGAACTCAAATAGCCAAAAGCATCTTGAAATTAAAAAAAAAACAAGTTTTGAGAACTTACTCTTTGTGATAAAAGATTAACTTTGAGCCCTCATAAACTGCTGGGGAATATAAAATGATACACCCACTCTGGAAAACTAGGTTCTTATAAAATTAAACATACAGCTACCTTACGACCCTGCAATTTTTCTTTTAGTTATTTAACCAAGTGCATGTACCTATGTCCTCCAAAAGACTTGGTACTCACATGTTTATAGCATTTTTATTATAGTAACTCCAAACTAGAAACAGCTCAATTAGTCTATCTACAGGCAAATTGATAAACAGTGTGTAGGACAAGAGTGGTATTATAATAGTTGATACTGATTTACTGGATAGGGGCACAAGGAAACATGAAGGTTGAAATGCTCTACATTTTCATTGGTGTGTTGATTATTTAAGTTTATGATCTTTCCAAACTCTGAATCATAACTTCAGATCTGTACATGCCACTGTATGTAAATTTTATCTCAATAAAAATAAAATGAAACACATATATATCTGTGTGTCTGTGTGTCTGAGTGTGCGTGCACATGCAAATCTTAACAGAAAAAGTTTATTTTGATAGAACTCTGTTTCCTTTAAATAAACGATGTCTAAGAAGCAACTCTCGATAGTCAAAAAGGCTTACGCTTAAGGTAAAAAATAAACAGTATAATTGTTCTTGAATTATTCAATGAGTAAATCACTGATATGATTAAAAAAATGTTTTAAAATATAAGCATGCTAATTTCACTCATTTTCTGTTGCACACTGCATTAGCTTTGTATTGCTGCTGCAGCAAGATACCACAAACTTATTTGAAACAACACAAATTTGTTACTTTTAGGTTTGAAGTCCAACATAGGTCTCACTGGGCTAAAATCAAGCTGTGGACAGGGCTGCACTCCTTTCTGGAAGTTCTGGGGGCAAAATCTGTTCCTTGCCACCTTTAGCTTCTAGAGGCCACCTTTGTTCCTTGGCTCATGGTCTTCCTCCATCTTCAAAGCCAGGAAGAACAGGCTGAATTGTCACAATGAAACATTATCACACGGAATCTTCCAACTCCCTCTCTCATTTTTAAAGATCCTTGTGATCACATTGGGTCCATCTGGAAAACCCACGATACTCTCCTTATTTTAAGGTCCACTAATTACCAACCTTAATTCCATCTGCAACATTAATCCCTCTTTGGGGGAGAGAAGAATCATTATTCTGTCTATTACAAACACACACATGATCATATATAAAATGGTAAATATTTACTCCACAGTTACTTTTATTGCTAAGTTTATTTTACAGCCTAATAAAAGTTCAATGTCAACTTTTAATCTTAGCTCTTTTTTTGTTCCAATATGTAGTTTGCCTTTTAAGTAGATAGTTTTATTCTACATATATGTATACACATGTGCATGTATACCTACATACACACATATCTACTAATATATTTGTAAAGTAAAATTTTATCATACTATACATAATGTTTTATAGCATTGTTTTATTATTTTAAATTGATGAAAATGTTATGTATTCCTAGAGTCTGAATTCAGCAGTGGACTTATTTGGACTATAGAAATTGTTGTTCTGGAATCCTAGACAAAAAATGTTAGATGAAGAATGAATAATTTTGTAATGAAATCTGAATTTTCCTTAACTGACATGACTCATACATAGTGTGCACCATTCTGTCAATTGAAGTATCACAATAATTCAAAATACAAGCTTTGCTTATATGCTAAGTGGATGTCATCATCATATGATATTTACAATATGATATTTTATTACAGAAGTTTCTTCCAAACTTGGGGTTTTCAAGCATACCAGAGAAAAACTGAACAGATCTTTGGTTGTTATTGAGTGAGACATAATTTTAATTGTCAGGAATTTATTAGCATATTGAAATAATATATTATTGGACATAATCAATAAGAAATAAATTTTACAGTAAACTAAATGATAGCAGGATTACAGTGAACTAATATTATTTTTTTTTCTTCTCTCCATTCAAATGATAAGAGTCCTTACACGCAATTTTTCCTTGATAGATAAAAGGAGACAGTAAGAGAGGGTATGAGCTAATAACAGTTAAGTCAATATTGAATCAGAAATATATTGAGATTCTGAGAGAAATCAAGATATGTGCTCCATCGTTAGAGTTTGTCACTGCTGAGATTTGTTGGTTGATGAGCTGTCAACGAACCTGGAGAAAAAGCTTTTATAAGAAGCTATTTGACTTGCAGAAAAAAGAGTTTAATATCTAGAGGACTCTGTGTAAATAGAACTTATAAAGTACAAGTGACAATAAGGTTTGTAGATGAGGAGGAATAGAGTTTAACTCAATTCCGAAATAGACAGCCTCTATATTTTCCCTTTAGTACCTTAAGTTCTTGATAATGACATTTAAATAGGGTATAATTCTTAGCTTTTTCTTTAAGTAAGGCGGTAATGTGTATGCAAAATATATAAACTACAACATGCAGTTTTGCCCAAACCAGTCCATTTTAGTATCATCAGTATAAATATTTTCTATGGGCAACTTAAATCAACTGTCTATTATCCATGAGTCATGAATAATTTCAGTTCACAGACTTTCCATGATTTTAACTCTATTAAAAGTACTGAACAATACATCCAATGAAACTTTTACTAGAGAGGCTAAACATGGGTTTGGTTATATACTGAATATTTTTTTAAAACCACATGAATAAAAAATGAATTATTGCTGGCCGTCTTACAAAGCACAGCATCTAAATCATACACATGGAATTAATTGACTTTCTTAATGCTTTATGTTTCTCCCAAACCTTCTATTATGTCTATTATTTACTTCACTAAACCTACGGTGGATTCTGAGGACTTGAGTCTTTGTTTTAAATTGTCTATATGTATTCTCTTTTTTGAAAATTCCCAGATACTGGTAACTGACTTAATGATACGATGTGTCTACAAGAAAAAATGGATTATTGAAGAGTGATCTACCCTTGATATTCTTTGAGTTTTTGGACTTTCCTTTTAAGGTGATTAGCAATTATTCTTCATTGATTAATTTGTCTTGGATTGCTCATGTTTATCTCCAAGCCAGGTACTTCCCAGAACCCATTGCTTGATATTCTCTAACGCTGATACACAAGCCTTCAGAAAGGGAAACATACTTCTCATTTTGATTCTAGGCCTTGCTTGAAATTTTCAAACCCTATGTCTGGCTGCTCCAGAAGAAATAGTTAATATTTTTTTAAGGAACTGGGAGAGGATAGCCACAGGGATGTGTTAAACCTGCTATCTTTCCAAAATTATTGGCTAGCAAAATACATATAGAATAACGAGTGTTGCCACTTATTCCAATACTAGCTACTTAAGCCATAAAGAGGACTCAATGACCTATTTAAAATATACTTTTTTTCTTTATTTTTCTCTAGAATCAATAATATATATTAATAACTGACACTTTAAATTTTAGAATATATATATAAAGTTAAAAGATAATCTTTCCATTAATTAGCAATTATGTAGATGAAAATATAAGTTGCAATTAATTTATTAAATCATAGCATTGATACCTATGGTTATAACTTTGCCTTATTTAATATATCAAATAAAAGTGCACAAAATCACTCTGAATAGAGTCATTGAATAAATCAAAATATTCTTGGGCAGTTAAATAGATTACACTTTCCAACCCCCCTTGCAGTTATATGTGGCTATGTTCCTGAATTTCAGCCAATGATAAGTTAATGAAAGTTGAGTGTGTCTCTTTCAGACATGAGCTATAAAAAACCTTTCTGTTTTTCTAATGGTTACTATTGCTGTATAAACAATTACCTCAAGAGATAGTAGCTTAAAATAATCACTATACTTGCTTTATTTTTCTCAAAAATTTTTGCGTCAGAAATTTGGGATGGGATAGGCTTAGACGTTCTTTGGATGAAAGGCATGTGAAAACTTGCTTGGGCTGGATGTCACAGATGGACCATGAACATGGTAGTTAATGATGCTGGTTGTTCAGCCAGAACTTTAGCAGATAATTTCGATTGAAACGTCTGCACAGGCCTCTCCTGTAAGGTGGTCTTGGGATAGTTGAATTTTTAATTTTTTAATTTATATTTTCCCCCAGCTTTATTAAGATATAATTGAGAAATAAAAACTACATAATATTATGGTGTACAACATGATATTTTGAAATGTATATATATATATAGACATATATATATATGCATTGTGAAGTGAAAAAAGCAAGCTAATTAACATATCCATCACTTCATATATTTATTTTACATACTTTTTTTGTGGTGAGAACATTTCAGATCTACTCTCCTGCGATTTTCAAGTTTACAATATGTTATTATTAACCACAGTTACCATGTCACACAATAGATCTCCACAATTTATTCATCATACCTAAGTGAAATTTTGCACCCTTTTATCAACATCTCCTCATTCTTTCTCCTCTTCATCTCCCAGCCCCCACCCCTGCCCATGGTAACCACTGCTTCTATGAGTTTATATAAGTGAGACCATGCAGCATTTGTCTTTCTATGCCTGGCTTATTTCACTGAGCAGAATGTCCTCCAGGTTTATCCACACTCTTGCAAATGGCAGGATTTTATTTTTTTTTTAAGGCAGACTAGTATTGTGTGTGTGTGTGTGTGTGTTTTCTTTACCCATTCATTTGTTGGTGGACAATAAAATTGATTTCATATTTTAGCTACTGTGAATAATGTTGCTTAATGAATGTGGGAATGCAGATATCTGGCAATATTCTGATTCATTTCCTTTGGATAGATACCCAGAAGAGGGATTACTGGATCATCTAGTAGTTCTATTTTTAATTTGTTTGAAGACCCACCATACTATTTTTCATAACTGGCTGTACTAATTTTCATTTCCACAAATGGTATACAATGGTTCCCTTTTCTCCACATCCTCACCATCACATGTTATGCTTCCTCTTTTTAATAATAGTTATTCCAGCAGGTATAAGATGATATCTCATTGTGGTTTTGATTTACATTCCCCTAATGATTAGTGATGTTGAGCATTTTTTCATAAACTTATTAGTGATTGGTATGTCTTTTTTTGAGAGATCCTTTACCTATATTTTAATAGGGTTTTGTTTTCTTGCTATTGAGTTGTTTGAGTTCCTTGCATATTTTGGATGTTAACCCCTTATTAGATGGATGATGTGCAAATATATTCTCCCATTTCAAAGGTTGTTTATTTACTCTATTCATTTTCCTTTGTTGCTATGTAGAAACTTTTTAGTGGATGCAATGCTATTTGTCTATTTTTTGCTTTTGTAGCCTATGCTTTAAGGGTCATATCCAAAAAATCATTGCCCTAACAAATGTAATGAAGTTTTCTTCTATATTTTCTTCTAGAAGTTGTACAGTTTCAGGTCTTACATTTAAGTCTTTAATACATTTAGAGTTCATTTTTATGTATGATGTGACATAAGGGTCCGATTTCAATATTCTGCACATGGATATCCAGTTTCCCCAACAGCATTTATTGAGAAGACTATCCCTTCCTCATTGGGTGTTCTTGGCATCTTTCTTGAAAATCTGTTGACTCTAAATTCATAGATTTATTTCGGCTCTTTTGTTCCATTGTTTTATATGTCTCTTTTTATGCCAGTATCATGCCATTTTTATTACTATACCTTTGTAGTAGACTTTGAAATCAATTCATAGGATGCCTCTAACTTTGGACTTTTTGTTCAATATTGTTTTGGCTATTTGGAGTCTTTCATAGTTCCATACAAATTTTAACTTTTTTTTTTATTTTTGTGAAAAATGCCTTTGGAAATTTTGTAAGTACACAGACTCTGTAGATTGTTGGACATTTTAACAATATTAATTATTCCAATCAATGAACATGGGATGGCTTTCCATTTACCTCAGTTTTCTTCAATTTCTTTCAACAATATTTTATAGTTTTCAGTATACAGATCTTTTATCTCTTTGGTTAAATTTATTTCCAAGTATTTACTGTTTTTGATGCTATTATAAATGGAATTGCTTTTATTATTTTCTTTTTCAAATACTTTTTTGTTAGTGTATTGAAACACTAACACATTTTATGTTGATAATCTTTATATGTTGATTTTTTGTCTTGTGATTTTAATGAATTTGTTTATTTGTTCTAACTATTTTGGGGGGAGTCTTTAGGGTTTATGTATATATAAGCTCATGTCATCCACAGACATGATTTTATTTCTTCTTTGTCATTTTGGATGCCTTTTATTTCTTTTTCATACTTAATTGTTCTGCCAAGGGTGTTCAATACTATGTTAGATAGAAGTAGTAAGAATGCGTATCCTTGTGTTCTTCATGATCTTAGGAGAAAAGCTTTCAACTTTTCACCACTGAGTATGATGTTAGCCAGAGTTTCTAAATGACATGTTACTCTTCCTGGAGCTAACTTCTCAAGAAGACCAAGCAGAAGTGGTGTCTTGTTTTCTTAACTAGCCTCATAAGCCACATAGCATCACCTACATCACACTGAACTGATGAAGACATAAGTAAACTGAAATTCAGGGAGCTTAAATTACTTTCAAAAGCAGTGGAAGCAGCCAGGAGGAGTGGCACACTCCTGTAGTCTCAGCTACTTGGGAGTTTGAGGGGGTAGGATCACTTGAGGCCAGAGGCTCCTGTCCAGCCTGGGCAACATAGTGAGACCTCATCTCTTAAAAATAAATAATTTCTGAGTTCTAAATAGATTCTGGTTATCAGCCCTCTGTCGGTTTTGTAGCACGCAAAAATTTTCTCCCATTCTGTGGGTTGCCTGTTTGCTCTTGTGACAGGGGTGCCGGAAAATGAAGAGGAAAGTAACACTTTTTCAAGGCACAAATGTATCTTCCTGAGAGCTGCAAGAGACAAAAAGAATGAAAGGAGAACTCACATACTGAGCCTTGACTTTATGATGCCAGATACTTGGACAGCTCTACATGAAAGGTGGCTTCACCCCTATTTGCAGATAGTAAGAACCCTCGCATCTTCCTGAGCATAACAAGCTGGTGGGGACTCTCAGGGAGGCAGAAGTTGAATGTGGTATTTAAAGCTCAGACATTATGGGTCAAAGAATTAGATGTTGTGAACATTTTTTTCATCCTTAAAGTAAGATCCTCTTCTTGCATGAGACCAGCTTCTTCTCTGACTAATCAGGCTTGGTGGCTGCCCACTTCTTCTGAAGTCAGAAGTCAGGCTTTGGTCACTTGGAACTCCTCTTGATTTATGAACAACTCTGTCTCGTAGAGTAATAGTGGTTTTCCCCAAGAGGAAAAAATAGCTTGAAAGAAGGCCTTGAAGAATCAAGATGACAAAATGTATTATTTATAAGGACCTAAAATAAGTGCCGGATCCTCCACTCGAAGTGAGCAGGCGACAGCCAAGCGCCGTGTGGAGTAGAGCCCAGCTGACTCCAGCTGGACCCACGCACAGGGCTGGTCAGCCACGGGCTCCGCTCATTCTTCTAAGGGCCCTGCTCAGAAAGTGGCTCCTGCTGCCAATACAAGGGCAGCTGCATGGTTCATACAAATGGGTCCTAGCTTACAAGCTTAGAGGAAATTCTGGAAGGAAAATGGGAGAAATGCAGTGAGAATCTGTGGATTGGTAGAAAGAGACCGCAAACACACACATACCTGTAACACACCTGCATGGAAGATTACTTATCAAATTCCTGACTTAATTACTCAAGGATACAGGCACTT
The DNA here is from genome assembly GCA_963575035.1 of Avahi laniger. NCBI lineage: Eukaryota > Metazoa > Chordata > Mammalia > Primates > Indriidae > Avahi > Avahi laniger. Next base: position 17,652 of record CAUYSK010066111.1, read on the forward strand.
ATCAAGAGCAAGGAGTCCAGGCAGCATAGGTGACAATATGGGGTAGTTCAATCCCACCTTCACTGGCCCCTAATTCCATGATGGAGTGTGCAGCTGCAGGTGACATTGTGCAGAGTAGAGTCCTGTTGCACTCAGGAATCAGTCCCTTCTTGCTGCATCACAGGTCTTTTTAAATCAAGGTTTGTCTCATCGTGAAGAATTTACAATTTCTGAATTTTCTTTTAAGAGAAGGTTTACAAACATCTCTATCTCAAAAAGCTCTTCTGGTTTTGTTTTTTTTTTTTTTTTTTTTGAGACAGAGTCTCACTGTGTTGCCTTGGCTAGAGTGCCGTGGCGTCATCCTAGCTCACAGCAACCTCAAACTCCTGGGCTCAAGCGATCCTCCTGCCTCAGCCTCCCAAGTAGCTGGGACTACAGGCATGAGCCACCATGCCCGGCTAATTTTTTCTATATATTTTTAGTTGTCCAATTAATTTCTTTCTATTTTTAGTAGAGA
>CAUYSK010066112.1:0-12412 GCA_963575035.1 Avahi laniger
AAATGTTATATGGAGAAGCTCTGAAAGTATCTTTCTCACATGATGTCTTAAATGTGCTATTATTTCACACTCTGGATGAAATATTTACAATATGCACGTTAGAATATAAACTGCATGAGAGTAAGAGTGTTATATCTCTTCAGTTAACCGCTTCAACCTCAGTATCTAGAATCATGCCAGGTTCCTCTCAGCCATGTGATAAATTTTTGTTGAGCTATGTAGAGCAACTCCCTATCGTGAAGGCTTCAAGGTTCATCTAATATGACAGAATGTGCAAACCTCAACATCTCACACATATTTATGACTATGGCCGTATCTCAGTTGTGTGTGTGTGTGTGCGTGCGTGTGTGTATTTTCCATTGTGATTGCCATTTGGTAAAAATCTCAGCTTTTTGAAACTGGAAGGAAAAGGGAGAAAATGCAGCTGAATTTCTCTGCCATTCCTCCTTCTTTCTGCCATATAATTTTCAAATTTGAGAAATACAGATTTGACGGACGATTGAATTCGATTACGTTTTAGGTTAGTAAGTAGTGGAACACTGGAACATGGGCACACGAGAGGAAGTTTCTGAACACAGTTTCTAGGGACAATGTAACCTGGACAGCACCTCTCGGAAGAAAGCGCATGGGCTGGAGCTCACGCCCAGCTTCAGTAAGCAGCTGTATGTCTTTGCACAAATTCATTAGTTTCTCTAGACTCACTTTCTCCATCTTGGAAATAGGGATAGTAAAGCCTCCTTCTCACATGGTTGTTGCTGAGATGAAACGAAATGCAACATAGTCTACGTGGCACAGCGCCCAGTGCCTGAGACAGAGCAAATGCCCAATAAATATTAGTTGCCTTTATCAGAAACCGATGGCTTAAAATCTGTCAGTAAAGATTGTGAGGCTTATAACGCAGAAAAAGATGTAACTTTCACTGCAACTACATAAGGTATAAAGCTACCACTGGAATCTAGAACCAATTTAAAAATACATGTGGTTAAAAAACATGCACACATAAGACTATTTTCTAGAGTGTGATAAATAACCTTCTGGTGTTCATCACTGATAACTGCTGGTACTAATTCATCTTTCCCAATTTTAGTCGATTTCAGTCACTTTCTAATTTGTTTTATGATTTCATTAATTAGATGAAAAGTCGTGTGGAAATTCCATGAGCATGACTCCTGCTAGTACTGATATCTAGATGTGGCACTGTACAAGGAACCCAAACTGGACACTTTACTATCCCAACTGGGAACGTTACTCGTGACAAGACGTATGCTCAGACTACTTACTTACCCATATTTAGGGTTGTTCAATACGTCATACCCACCTTCCAAGTGCTTTACATTAATGTGTCTTAGAAATAGCACGCCTTGTGTGCCATGTGCCATATTCAATTTGCTTTATAAGCTATTACCAATGCTAGGTGATATTAGCTACTATGTTTAACAATATTTTATATTTGCATAGCATTTCATACTTTGCAACATACATGAATATACATGTGCATGCTAAACAGACTCAGAAGTCATGCACACATCCATTCTGTAATATCGACATAAAGTCTTAACTAGGTTTTAAAACCGACCTGCATTTAATCATTTACCTCAGCCCTTCCATTGACATATAATCATGAAAAGCCAGTTAAATAATTGAATTCAGTGAATTCTAATTTCCTGTGTTCTACTAGGAAGAGAATGAAGAGAATAGATAGGTAATGTGGAAATTCATTTTAAAATTTATGAAGATGATCTAAAAAATTGCATGTAGAAAGCAGCTTTTAGCAAACCCTTTGCTGTATGCAAGGACGGCCATGATGTGCTTGACATGCTTCAGGCAAGTGAGTGACAACTCTTGACAGAATTCGTTAATGCAAGAAAAGGAAAACTGCAATTTACTGAGTACCTACCGCAGGCAAAACACTATTCTAAGAGCTTTCCCATGTTTTCATCTCACTCATACCAAAGCCTGACGAAATAGACACGAGTATTCCCATTTTTACAAGCGACTGAGGCTCATGCATCAGGTCTCAAGGCTGAGCTGAGATTCTCACCACTCCGCATCACTGCCTTAACCAAAATCGCTCAATGACAGTGATAAAATTACGTCACCAGCAAAAGGTGTGTGTAGGTTTTCTTTCTCCTTCACCAACAGCAAGAATAGGTTTCTATAAGTCTTTGTGTTTCCACGAAATACAAGCAATGGGCTGGAGTCCCTCCTTTCTAGTCTCTTTAGCCCTGTCCCCAGTCGGTGCCGCCGTAGCGCTCTCTGATGTCCTTCCCACGGCTGTGATCTGTTCTTTGCACTGCCGCCTTCTGAAAATACCAACACACATGCACGTGCTGGAAAACCAAAAGGCTAAAGCAAGACACAAGTCTCTTAGGAACACGTTCAAGGTTCTTCACCAGCTGACTCAACCTTTCTTTCCGGCTCCATCTCCTCCCCTGGTTTGCTCCCTTGCCACACCTTACGATTAGCAGATGCTCCGTGTTTTTGATAATCCCAGGCCTTTGCTCATGATATTCTTTCCGCCGGCAAGAGCCTCCCTCTTCTTCGCCATCTGTTACATTTCCCGATCAGAAGTGTATGCTTCCTTTCTGATGTTTCCGTGGAACTTTACCATGTTACATATTTTCCTCTACCTTAAATAACAGTTTCACACTATGTAACTGTCTCCCTCTATTGCAAGTACCACCATGTATTTACATGAGTCACCCAACTGATGATTAATTTGAATAATTACCTGTGTGACCTCAGGAAATTTACTTAACCTCCACGAACTTATCTGTATGATGAAGATAATAATACTTACTCGAATATGGGAAATGCTTAGAAGGGTGCCTAGAATAGCATGCCCCACATAAATGCAAACAATTTATATACTATTATTAGCTGCAGTCTGGAACCGAAGAACTTTATTATTCGATGTTAATTGGCTCACATATGCATCCGACTCTAATTTTAGCCTCTGCAAAATTTCGAAGGAAGACATTTAAGTTTTTAAGCATGAAAATTTTTTTTAAACGAACTAGATTACATTATAACTTTTCATGGATAGTTTTACCTCAGCAAATATATCCACGATCATAATGGACTAAAAAGATAAACTACCCACAGTCTAAGACCAATCTGGAGTGTAATTCTAATATAGTCGAATGCATTTCTGCAGAGCATGAAATAAGCTCATCCTTCCAAGCAAAGCATCAATTCGTCCTAAAATTTTACTACATATACAGAGAAATGAGGGTTGTAAATCAAAGTAGGACTCTTGGGAAGAGATAAGCTTATTCACTGAACACTTCCATTTCTGCCCACAACTTAGGAACTTTTTTTCACTGCCTTCTGAAGATTTAACCATTGACACACAAAAAATTAAGCCTCGCTTTACAGTTATAGGATATTTGTAGTTCAACACCTGGGTCTTCTCTTCTTTTTCTCTTTGCATTAGACAAATTCACGAGTCTGATCCTTCAGCCCTCGATATCTACAACTAGAAAGAGAAGGGACATTGGAGCTATGGTAGAGGCTGGACAGAAGAAGGCAGCTAAGGAGCACACTGAGCCACGAGACGCACGCCTTATTATAATATAAACTAAAAAGCACACTCATCAGTACCAGTGTACCTGAGTTTCTCCTTGGAAATGTGGAAATGATTGGCTGCGTTCTCTGAAGTCTTTCTACTACAAAATGAGGACTAGCTAGGTAAGAATAGTAAAAGCAAATTTAACAGCAATCAAAACTGGGTGTAAATACTCAAGTACACAGTAGCCATTAAATGATAAAAGAATTATACCCTAATCTTCTATGAGGGTCATATTACTAATACTATATCATGCACATATAACATGTGAAAATAAATTTTCCCTATGATGCATCTAAAAAACTTAAGACTAACTGAGCAGATTCACTATCAACTGCTTAAAAAAATCATAACTATAGCAAAATTTTCCAGTAGAAATTATTTGTTAGAAGTAAAGGTTACTCAGTTACTTTGAAACAGATCAAATACCTTGTATATAGACTCTGAGAAGAGCAGATGGTGAAAACAGTAAAAATTCCAGTGGAAACTATGACTAATTATTATTAAATTTATGAGGCTTGTCTTAAAGATAAGGTTTGAGTTAAATAACGGCTACTCAGCACTTTACAAACATAAATTTAGTCTCCTGACCTACAGTGTGTAAAGTAGGATGGTAAATTACTTAAGAATAAGTGGAATGTTCTTTAGAGGAACACATTTATCAACAGAACTACCGATTTTTCCTTTCCAGATCAATGCTTGCTTCTGCGAATGTTAAGCCTCATGGAAAAAGAAATATTTGGATGAATACTTCATTACTTCTTTGCCCATCCCAATGCATACTTCTATTTCATATTTAAAATAATAGTGGGCACGCATGCAACCTTTCTAGGCCATTGTCTGATTTCAGGGCCAGGCATTTTCTTTATTTCCATCACCAAATTAACATGTTTTACCTAAAGCAGCAGCAAAAATGGTATAACTGCTCTATCTCGAAAGTGCTTTGTTTAACGATTTTGCATTCGTAAAAGACAGTGCTTCTGAAAGTTAATGAATATAGATTTAGTCATTCCCATATTTTTTTTGCATCATCATGGAACCAAGAGAGCAGCTGCAGTCCAAGGTAGCCAGAAGTTGCAGGATGGGGGCTTGAGGTCTTAGAAAGAAAGAACGGAGCAAAATTGAAATGAAGACAGAAACTAAAATGCTACCTATCAGAAGAGAGGATTCTTTAACTATTCCTTTGCACCCGTTTAGCCAGGGGAAAACAAAGACCTTTCCAAATGGCTCTACCAAGAGCCAGCCAGTGTGTATTGAAAGGAAAGATTTCTCAAGGCAGAGAAAACTAGCATGCCGGGCACTATTCTACATAGTTTTTGTGTATTAACTCAGCTGCCCCTTCCAACAAGCTCCTGGGTTGCCTAGTACTATCAATGCAGAAACCGAGGCACTGAGAACTTGCTCAAGGTCACAGAGCTAGGAAGAATTGACACTGAGATTTAACTACAAAAAGTGACTCTGAAGCCTGATCTCCTAACCATTATGATATGCCACATAAAAGCAGGATTTCCAAGTAGCCTCAGAAAAAAACACCCACCAAGCCAAAAGTCAGTGCAAAATTAACGTCACCATATAACAACCCAATCTGTCTATTTTATTTAACTACTACCTAGAGTCATTTTTAAAAGATAGTTCATTTGCAGAGTGTTTCTGACTTGACAATTCACAACAAAGAGAGAGAGATATAAGTTTCTACTTGCCACATCCTGCTCTGGTCTTAAAAGTGTTTTTATCTCTTTTCTTTTAAAGTGAATTTTAATGAGCTCTTAATTGTCAAAGGACTTCATAAATATTCATTAGCCATTAAGTGAAGTTGTGTTTTCTTTCCCTAGAACTTGAGAGAGAGAACAGTAAGACTCCAAAGTGGAGAAGGCATGAAGATAGGCTAAGTGGAATTTTAAACATTCAGTTCTATATTAGATGTTTATCTGAATGGCTCATATCATTGGAACGCTTAATTTCTCAGTGTGGAAATGCTCTTATTTTTGCCTTTGTACGTTCTCCAGAGTTCTGTTGGTGATATTTTCTTTTTTGTCTCTCATCCTGTTCGGAATGATCCAAAACATTTCACCAGCTCTTCAGAATGCCTTCTGCACCACTGAACAGTAAAACGGTTATGATGCTGGGAGGAAATCATTTTGATCTAAACCAACAAGACAAGCCCTGCTATTATGAAAATGTCACCAATCTTTCCCAGAAAAATAAAAGGTTTTCACACTGGATGCGAGTCTTCAAAGAAAGCATTCACCAAAGTATTGTACTTAACATCAATCCTACATCCCGGTCAGAGGATGCTATCACACATAAACTTCTCTTGATGACGCCACAGTCTTGAATATTTCCTGGTTGCCAAAAGTGGGGAGATACCCACAAGATACCATGGCAGTGCTGGGGTTCCCAAGGTCAGCCTAAGAAATGCAAATGGCCTGGCAAGTCCAATATTAACTCACTAAGAACAAAACTCTCCAAAACCCACCACTTCTGATGCATTGCTGAAAAACGTATCTGGGAAAGAGGGGAAAACATGTTTGCTGTTTCCAGATGTACAGAAATGATTCCCCTCTCATGTCTTAGAAATTTTGTTTCCCCAACCAAGAAGCATAAACAGACAGGTTTCTATAAAGGTGCCTTCATACAACAGTCTGAACTGTGGAAGTAGCTATCCTGCCATTATCGTGCAACCAAGAGATGTATCAGTCAAATTTGCAGAAAACAGGAGACAAATAAGAAATTGAGAAAAATCAGTATGTTTATTTAATAGAATCCCACCTTCTATCATTTTCAACATGAGCCAAACTCAAAATGCTTAAGTCATTTCAATTTTTTCAATCTTTAATTAAGAATTAATCACATAATTTTGTTTTGTGTTTTACTCTAAAATGTCTAGAATCGTCCAAACATACTTTTCATGTTCTTAAAATTGTTTCCCCAGTTGGCTTGTATTTCTCACTTACTTAAATTTGAATGGGGACAGGGTGGCAAGAAAGGGCACATCTGTAATGACTACTTAATAAGCTATACTTTCTGGGTAAATAATTATATCATATGTGTAAGGATTCTCATGCTTTTCCAATAAAAAATGAAATCAATACTTTGTTTACCTACCGTGATCAGAAAACAAGGAAATATTTTATACTACCTGGATTAAGAAACACATGTCACAAAATAGTGGACCACAAATATGATGCAATAATAGATTAAAACAGCTTGGGCACAAAATGCTAAAAAAAAAAATTTATTTTGCAGTCTCCACTTCATAAAGTAATGATTTTTCAAACAGACTAAGATTTGATTGGTTCATTACTTCATGATTATGCTACTGACTTCCAGATGGATATGCATACTGATATAAACAAAAAACAGATACAAACGGATGAAAAATCAAAAGTATATAGTTTTCTTAACGGCTGCTTAATAATTTAAAGTTCGGAGTAAGAAATTCAATTTTAGTCCCATGTGGTTAGCTTCAATACACATGAAAAATGTCATGAAGAATAAAACCGCTAAAGACTTGTATTTTTTCCTTACTTTATAAAACTATATTCTTGTCTCTATCAAGCCTGGCACCTGTCTTCTGCTTCTCAGAATATCCAGAATGTCTGACCCTCTGCTGAATCCACACAGGTAAGCCTAAAACGCTTACTGATTGAACAAATGTCAACAGATTAAAAATGGATTATTGTGATGGGTCATTTTATGTATCAACTTGATGGGGATACTAGGTGCCCAGATATTTGCTCAAATATTATTCTGAGTGTTTCTGTGAAGGTGTTTTTGGATGAAATAAACATTTAAATTAGCAGATTGCCCTCCCTAGTGTGGGTGGGCCTCACCCTACCTGTTGTAAGCCTGCATAGGACAAAAACGCTGAAACTCCCTCAAGTAAGAGGAACTCTTTCTGCCTGACTGCCTTCAAGCTGGGACATGGGTTTATTCCTGTCTTTGGACTCAAACTGAAACCTCCCCCGTTCCCGGGTCTCAAGCCTGCTAGCCTTCTGACTCGAACTACACCATCAGACTTCCTAGGTCTCCAGCTTGCCAAACGCAGGTCTTGGAACTTGTTAGCCTCCGTAATAATGTGAGCCAATTCCTTATAATAAATATCTTTATGCGCACATGCACATACACACACACACACACATATACTGGATCTGATTCTCTTGTGAACCCTAACACAGTTATTTTAAGTTTACAAAGTTCCATTAAGGTAACCAGGCTTTTTAAAAACAAGTACGAAAAGGTTCTTTTAATTAAATCGGAACTATCTTGGGCCCTTGAATTATGATTCTCACAGTCTCCTCCATCCATGAAAGCAAGAAGTGTAATTTCACTGCCAGCAATACGGTTTAGAGTTCACGTATGTGTTGAGAATCTGTACCCTATGGATAGCAATTCCAGCAAGGTAGCCCTCAATACTTCTGTGTCCCACTGAGCATCTCATGTAAACCAAGACTGGGAAATCATCATCGTCTCAGCAGACTACAAACCGTGAGTGTGAGATTAAACAGCAAGGATCAAACTCAAGTAATATGTCAAAGATTTCACACACAGCAAAGCTGTGCTCACCAGCTAAGAGATGGTCACCGTTCAGACGGTGATTTTGTTTTAGTTTCTATAAATTTCCTTGGGCAGTATCTTTCCCATCTCTACCCTCTACCGGCCCAGAGATTTGTATATGGCAATCTCTTCCAACAGTGTTTTCCCCTTGAGAAATTAAATTGTTTAATAGATTTCTAGGTTGAAGACCAGTTCAACATGCTTGACTCTCCTCTACTAAATAAGGTAATAAAAATCACCGGAGGTATGAAAGCCATTGGTAAAAACCTAAGCTTCAATATGAAAAATGTGTTGGTGAAGAGCACAACAATTAAAAATTTTATATTACTAAGAAGATATATATACATACCAAAACTCTTACTGGAAATATTTAGACATTTTTCACTGCATGCATTTTGGATGTTTTACTAAGGAACTTGCTCCTTTCTGGTGACTAAAGTTTTCAACATGTTTTCAATAAAAGGGGGCTAGGAAAGCAAAATCCAGAGTTTAAAGCCAGCCAGGACAAGCTAAATTCTTTGTACTCTAGAGGTACTGAGACACTTCACCTTAGGAGATAAATGACTTTTTCCTTTTTTCAAAATGTACCCCTCAATGGTCGGGTCTGGCTTCATCAAGAAGTCGTCTGTCCCTCATGGCAGGTCGTGCTTGAGGACAGAATGGCTCCTGCCCGAGTCCCACATGCTACATCAAAGAGCGCACACAGCAGGAGGCCAAGAGATGGGAACGTATCTAATTCCACCTTCACAAAGCTGGTCAATGCCTGCATGGGACTGGTCGCTGCAGCCGTGACAGCAGTTGAGTAGATCCAAGAGGATTCTGAAGGGATGCACGCAGGTGCCCAACACAGAAAGCGCTGAAATACTTTTCCAGTGGACCATGTGCACAACTTGAGAGATGAAAAGAGCTAAGGGTTTTGTCTTAACCATCTACAAGGATGGAACTGCCATTAGCTGATAGGAGAAGGTGCTGGGAAACACCACTGGATCCACGCAACCCATAGGAAAACGTCTGTGCTTCCTATCCTGGGGCCACACCAACCTTCAGCATCTGTCTCCTGCTCACAATCTCAAAGTAGCCGCTCACCTCCAACTCTGCAGCTACTCCAAACTCTGCAGTTCTCCGGCTGTGCCTGGCTCTCTCAGTCTCTCTGGGCTTTTGTTCATGTTGGTCCCTGTCTGGAACTTGTTCACTTCCTCTCTTTGCGCAGATAACTCATCAGCCTTCGGTTCTCAACTTGGCTGATACCTCTTTCTAAGTCAGATGTATACCTATCTATTCCCAAAGTCTTCTTTGTGGTTGTCTTCCTCCCCTCCAGAACGTGACCTCCACCTAAGAACAGTTTCCTTAAATCCACAGAGCGTATCGCCACATCGAAAGACACGCGCTGTTCAATAAAAGTTTGATAAATCAAGGAAAAATAATGGATGGTTTCTCCAACTCATTGTGCTTATTTTAAACATGCAATAACACTGCCCCAACCCAACTTTCCATATGAAATATTTCAATTACTTTTCTCCCACCTAGTTCTCTGAGATGTTAAAGGTGATGTCCCAAGTCACATAATAAGTATTTAGTAGCAAGGCGAATATTAAAATTCAAGTCTTTTCATTCCTATCGGAAAAGGCTACTGCCTTTTCCCAAATAGTTAAGTCTTGGACAAGATCTAAGTCTAATATGCTCTAGAATATTTTATAAGATTAGGGGAGATTAACAGTAAAAATGCTTCCTGCATTTTAATACCAACTTTCCACTTAAATGTAAAAGTAGGAATCATCTGGAATTAAATAAAATTATCCTAACTCTGACCAAAATGACTCTCAAAGAGAGGATAACACAATCGTATTTTGTACAGTCATCCCCATCTGAGAATTAGAGGTAAAAGATCTTTTTCAACATGTTGTCTATTATCTAAAAGATGAAATGGCATATTTAGCTAATGCTGCTCATGCAGGGCAGAGACCAACAAACTTCTCATAGTGCTTTCTTGGCTTCGATCCATTTTCATTCTGATGGAAAATGTGAGCACGTTAGTTTTAGATTCAACATAGATTTCTGCCAGGTAAACTCCTTGGCCGACTTAGGTTTTCTGAACTTAGTCCTTTCACTTGGAACAAACGTGTTATTCCAAAAGATGCCAACACATCATGTGTTACTGATCTATAACAAGATTAAGAGGAAAAATGAAAACATTTAAAACGCAAAACACACTTGGGAAAAACTACACAATAAAATGACCTGGGGAATGCCCAAAGCCATTTTCTACAATTATTTGGGTAATATCTCCAGGATTTAAGAGTGCACCTAGGTCTTCTGAAATCTGTAAAATGCTTTGAGTTTAGGGAATCAAATGGCATACGAAGGAAAGCATTTATAATTGATAGCAAATAAAAATCACTTAAGTTTCAAAGTTCTATTAAATCATTCAACAACTCATTTAATTAAAAGAAACTACAAACCAACATATTCTTCAGAAATGTACGAATTAAATCAGATCACTAGATATTGTGGGGTTTTTTTGCTTACCTAGACTAAAATTCCTTTACTAGAAAAATGAGACAGAAAACCTTATTGCCCAAATAAGACACTACTTTAATCATTCCGTAACTCTGCTCACAAATGTCCCACGAAGTTCTATTGCCTGTGGGATACAGTTCAAACTTATTCCCCGGGCACTGAAAAATCAACATAACTTGTCCAGTGGTTCTCAAACTTCAGTGCTTAGCAGAATCACCTGGAGGGCCTGTTAAAACCCACATGCCTGGGCTCATCCCCTGAGGTTTCTGGTTCAGGAGATTTGGGTTGGGGCCCAAGAATTTGCTTTTCCGAAAGGTTCCCATGGGATGTGGACACAGGAACCGCGATGTGCAAAGCACCGTCTGGTCATAACCCGGCTTCTGTCCACCCGTCTCCATCCCCCTCAACACAAACCTCTGGCTCTGCATGTTTTCTTGCTTCTTTGATTCTGTTTCAAAGTATTTCAACTGCTCTTATGTTTCCAGGCTCCAGAGTTAGAAGACAGTTCTCCTGTACTCTTCGGGGTACCTGTATCTCCATCTGTATTGGAGCGCGGCCAACACGACAGACCAACCTGCTTGCATCAGCTGTGCCATCTTTTGTTATTAGTACTACAAACTTTAAGGTCCTCAGGTCATTTTCCGTCCCCCCCCAGTGATGGCCACGGCCCTGAGTGGGAAACGTATAGAACGACATTCTAGGACAGTATGTTTTTGTTATGACTATGAGCTCCCCCTATCATAGCAAAACTTGTCAGTGCGGGCAACTTCCCAATCACCTTCCCTGATGATAGGAAAGGGATTTGTGCACAGGTAGAAAAAAAGGCTCCTTCGATTCAGGAATAAGCCTTCCTGGCTCTGGGCATGCTCTTTGTGCACCACTAGAATCTTCTATTGTTGAGGGCAGAGTCCAGATAAAGGTTCACAGGCAAATTAACGGCCTCCCACAAGGCCAGGCTCAGAATTGCGAACAGCAAGTGTGCCCAGAAGACACCAATTCCCGCTAACTAAGCAAGCAGGACTCCAGGGGGGCTAGTCTGCTAAGGTGTTAGCAAAGGAAAAAGGATCTGTTGGAACCAGGACTAACGGTAACTGTTCATCACAAAGAATTCTGCTTATAAACAAAATAATAAAATGACTAATTGCCTTGTTTTATCACTTGTAAAATTCTGGTTTTAGAGATAAAACATTTTTATAATTGATACCAGAAGAAGCAAACAATGGTCAATGCGGAAGCCCTAAGTGAATATTTTATTTGTAGGGAATATTTTCTGGAACCGAAGTCTTCAATTTTTAGGGGAAAAGGAAAACCCATGTTTCTAGCTGGAAGGGAGGGGGAGATGTAATGTACTTCATTTCATTTCTGGTTATCCCTTCTGTGATATAAAATTCTATAAATGTACAAAAATGGGTAGAGAATACTAGATTCTCGCAACTCATTTTTATAAAATCTTAGATTTCTTATTTCTAAGGAATAAAATATTAGAGGATGAAGCCAAATGAGTACCAGCTCCCTCTCCTCCCGTATTCCCCACCACCCTAAATTTGCTATTTATCACTCCTATGCATATTTTTAAGAGCCTTATTGGGATATAATTCACATACCATAGAATTCATCCATTAAACATGCACGATTCATTGCTTTTTAATATATGCACAGAGTTATGCGACCATCTCACGATTTAATTTTAGACCTCTCCCTCCACAAAAAAACACTGTACTCATGATCCCTATACTACCAGCCCCGGGAAACCTGGGACCGATAATCTAC
>CAUYSK010066114.1:0-10953 GCA_963575035.1 Avahi laniger
ATACTTCACTTAGTAGAATGGGCTCCAGCTCTATCCAGGATAATAAAAGAGGTGCTAGATCACTATCGGTTTTTGTGGCTGAGTAGAACTCCATGGTATACAGATATCACATTTTAGTAATCCACTCATGTATTGATGGGCACTTGGGTTGTTTCCACATCTTTGCAATTGTGAACTGTGCTGCTATAAACATTCTAGTGCAGATCAACAAATGTTTAGACTTTTAGATTCCATGAACCAATAAAATCTAAATAAGACATCCCCATCGACATAATTTAATAAAAATATTTTGATACCAAAGAATAAGGAAAAATGTAATTTCTAAATATGGCATAAATTAAGTTTTATGAAAAAGGTATTAAAGCTCCCTGATTTTGTATTTCCATGGAGGATTGGCATTTGAGAACCACTGTCATCAGTTGTTCTCATGAAGCACCACACCATCATGGCCACCAAAGGACCAACAACCTCAAAGATGTGCATGCTCAGTTCTCACTACCCATGCCAGAATGATGCATAATCAGAACAAGAACCTGAACAAAGCATCGAAGGGAATGTGTACCACCGTGGGAAAGACAGTAGACTGTATAGTTATCTCCAAGATGGGGTATGACCCTAAAACTATACAATCTACTACCTCATCCCACAGAGCACCAATGTCCATCTTCAGCCTACAAGGGCCAGCTACTCAGAAGGGTTAGGAGCAAGAACTAAATGATCAATCAGCAAAAAGGGGGAAAAGAAAGGAGAGTTACCTGAGAGGTTCTGTTCAGTGGAGTCGTTTGTCTTAGTTGCAGTACACTGCAAAGAGAAGGGACAGACCAATATGGGATCTTGCAAGCACATAAGATAGAGGTCAACTGTAACAGTCACCATATTGCACCTAAACAATCTAGGAACTCAGTGACCTGATGGAAAATGCTTTGGCCAGGTGACCAAAGGAAGGTGCTCATTTCACTATGCAAATACATGTCCAATTTCTTAATATATATTCACGTTCAAGAATGGCTTGGGGGAAAGGAGGAAATTGCAAGGGGTGGAGGAATTCAATAATGGGAGGAAAGGATAATAAATACCACCTCAGGGCTGGGCATGATCACGAGAGTAGCAATTTCTTAGTTTGACTTACATATTTTTCCCTTCCTTAGGCTTATTTTGTCCACTCTAGTCTTTTCAGTCACATGCTACGCTTACTTTCCATCCTTTATCATGTGTTGGAAACAATGTTGCTATTTATTAGGTAAAAAGTTCTATGTAAAGATCTTTGTTAGAACAAGCTTGTTATTATAACTGAACACTTCAATATCCTTATTTTTAATCTATCTGATACTCTAATTGCTGAGTAGGGTATACTAAAGTCTTTCAATTTCTTTTTATCTCTATCAGTTTTTACTCACATATATTTAAAAGTTACACTGTCTGAGGTCCCAAAAGTAGGTAGCTTCCTTTTAAACCAAAATCATGTTATTTGCAATCTTATAAATGTGAGCCCTAGAAAATGACATGTAGTGATGGGCTTCAGGGTATGAATATTTTCTCTGATTTGATGCCCAAGCCAAGCATATTCAAATGAGGGAAGGAGGTCATCTTGAATAAGGTTCCCCACACTGGCAGTTTATTACAAGAAATGAAATTGAACAACCAAGAGCATCAGCTTAGTCAAGGTCATTCTCCTTGCCTAGTTGCAGTCCTTGGAGGTAGAGACTATGGCAGTTTGTTGAGTGAGAAGCTATTCTGGTGTCTGGTGAGACGCTGGAGAAAAAATTTTTCCTCTGAATTTGAATTCTTTCCCCTACAAATCAGGTGAGTGCATGGTGAATTTGGAATGAAGTTTCCCAGGTTCAATGTGAGTATCCTAGGATTCTTCAGTGACTCTGCTTTGTCATGTGTATGCCAAAACCACATTAGGGCAGATTTAGCCAAAGATGAATCCTCCCAGCCCTTGGGAATCACCTGTGCACTCTGATCCCTGTTCTCCTTATCTTCTTTGCCTTTGTCAGTTATCTTTGTTTCTTCCTCAGCCAGTTGTTTCCTACGTTTCTCACGCCTTTCTTCCAGTTCTTCATCTCTCAGGAATTCCAGGTGATTGACAATGGGCACTTTAACCACTGTATTAAAGAGGTAAAGATCGGAAGATCAGAGGCTGCTCTGGTGGGTTCAGTGAGGAAGCCAAGAGGCAGAGCTTGCTACCACAGAGAACCAGGGAAACAACTCTCCACACACTTGTCCTAGACTGGGAAGGCTCACTTCTGTCCTGATAATAAGCAAGTGGTCACACACCTGAAACGCAGTCATGCATGCTCTCAGCATCAAGAACTTTGCATTCCTCTGTCCAGCGGGTCAGGGCTGTAGGGATACTGGATAGGGTTCCTGTAGGAGGAACAATGGGGAATGAGATTCTTGGTCTTGTCAAGTATCAACTGATCCCAAAATTGCAGTATTTCCCTAATAGGACCCAAGAAACAATAAAGTTTTTGTTGCCCATGGCTAACTTATTAAGTGGTTCTGGCTCCTATAAAATGGGGTTTTTTCTCCAGGGCAGTGTTCAGATTTTCCTCATCAGGGAGAAAGCAGAATCTGATAAACTCTACCCTCCTTTTTATCACAGAAAACTTGCCTGCTTGGCTGGTAGCTGTGCTCTGGTCATGGAAAAAGTCATCCAGCAGTTCATCGTCGGATCTGGCGATGATGTGGACATCATCATTGCCCACCAGGAGGCGGGCCCGGCCCCGACTTTGTAGGGGAAGGCTGCTGCTCAGCTGAAGGATGTCAGCAGCAGCTGAGGGACCAAGTAACCTGTAAGGTGATATTGGGGATACCATGATCACTGTAAGTGCACAGGCATCCTGCAACCTATTACAGTGAGATCCTTTCTCTTTATCCTCTATTAAATCCATAACACAATTACAGACCTTATCATGCTGTACATAAGTCTTAGTTATTTTTCTGAGTATCACACCAGTGTGAGAACTTTACTTGGGCTGAGGTTGCATGTTATTCCATAGTTCCAGACACAGAGTCAGTGTCACTGATAAGCTTCCATGTGCTAGGCATTGTATTAAATCATATTGCTTCCCTTGTACCTGCTCTGTAGTCTATACACCAACCACTATAACATGCATGTCCCTTTCTTTTATCACTTAAAATTGTTTCTCCCACTAAACTCTAAGCTGGAAAGCAGACATCTTGTCATGTCTATATCTAAAGTGTTAAGTGCTTGGCATATGAGATATTTAATTGCTGAATGTATGCATAGGACTTTTAAGCAAAAGAACATGCCATATAATCTCCAAAAGGCTGCATATATAACTCATGAAGAAATGAGACAGATATCTTATTTGTGTGTGTGACAAGAGCATTAAGTACCGACTGTTTCCTCCGAGCTTAAGATAAGACTGAAGCACAGTGAAGATTCTTACAAGTGCTCTGATGAACCCAACAGATCTTTGTAACTCACCTCTGAAGTATAAGAGGAGGGTTGGGCTGGCGATTCCCAGGGTAGTGAACATGAATGGTGTGGCCTGTATTGGCCGTCAGCTGCCTTAGGGTCCTCTGACTACGCCCGATGCCCTGGGTGAGACGAGTGGTGGAGGAGCCACTGCCCAGCGTCAGAGAACTATGGTCTGCATGGCGTACCATCAATGGGTGGGTGGTAGGGATATTTCCTGGGGATGGGGGGATGTCTGCTGCAAGGACAATATGCAAAGGGGTCAGTGCCAAAAAGAAATTTCTTCCATGGTTGTTCAAACAGAACCATGTCTCCTGGGCCTTACTTCCTCACACGGAAACCTGAGCTTTGTCCTTTCTCCCTCATTCCCACACCTAATCTACAATCACTGACATTACCATAGCTTATGCCATCATCTCTCACCTAAATACTGCAACAATCTCCTAAACAGTGCCTTCTCCCAATCCATTCTCCATACTACAGCCACAGTGATGCTTCTAGGCCCCTCAGACACATGCTGCTCCCTCCATCTTGAAGGCTCCTCTCCCTTTTCTTCACCTATTCTTTTGTTCTTGGCCTAAGATGTCACTTTCCTCTGTAAAGCCTGACTTCTACAGATTGGGTAAAATAACCCTTTAATTTGTGCTTTCGTATCATATTACAATGTAATGCCTGCTTATTTATAATTCCTAATAGACCATAAGCTCCTATGAGGGCTGAGGACTGTTTTCTTCTTTACTGTTGTATCCCTAGTACCTAGGACACAGTAGACACTTTGCTATTATTCAATTTGCTGAATGGACAGAGGCTCAACTATAAGGAATACTGATAAAAATCACAAAACTGCAAAGACAATCATAGAAGATATCCCAACCCATTTTGTTTACTTTTCAAATTTTTAATTTACAGGTGACAAACTGAGGCTCAAAGAGGTAAGAGATTACTTGGCCAAGACAACAGACCAGAACAGTGTTTTCTGCTATACTGTGCTTGTGACTTGAGGTCAAGACTTGCCCTATCAAGACAGCTTGATTCTAAGAACTCGACTCTAACTTGATGCTAAAAGGGAACTTTGACGTTGATGGGGGCGGAGGGAAGAGATTCACTCTCTCCCCTGAAAAGACGCATCCTTGATGAACAGAGTGAATATGTTCAAATGTACTACCCAATGCCAAGCTCAAAGGTGTCCATTCAAACCCTCAAGATCCAGTGTTACAGACATAAGGATTATTGATTGTCCTGTCACTGTAGTGTGCACAGAGGTGCCTGATGCAGTCAGCCTTGGTCTCACATTATTTTTTTAAATCAAGCAAATATCAAGTTGTCCAGCCTCTAAAATGGCTGCCTATTTACTGAGGTGAAGGGAACAAAAACAGCCTCTCACTATTCCTTCTTCTAGGCATATGCTACTGAGAGAGATGGATTCAGATATCCCTTGCCCCAGGAAGTCAGCATAGGAAAAGAAGTGCTGTCTGTATCAGACTGATTTGGTTCACTGCTTGGCTTACCCTAGAGAAGGGTATAAGAATCAAGAGATAAAACCCAGCTGAGCCCCTGTATCTTACTAGCACTGGAGAACATGTTGTCAAACTCAATGATGAGATCATCCTCCCGGTCAAAGCGCTCAAATCGGACCAAGGGAGAAGCGTTCATATCAGGGTAATCCTCATCCAATTCCATCTCAGAGCCATCGTCGTCATCGTCTTCATCTCCCTCTTCACCTTCATCATCCTCCTTAAGGGAAAATAGGAGATGGAGAATTGCTGGAGGTAAGGGTTTTCTGAAGCCTGGTGTCATGGCCACATGTGCACATGAGGGAGGGAGGCGCTGAGTCTAGCAACCCAGACTGTTGGTTTTCTGCAGCTCTGTGTTCCCATGGAAGAAGTCATCTGAACCAACCCAAACACAGTCCCCCCTCACCTGATCATCTTCCTCATCTTCCTCCTCCTCCTCCTCTTCATCCTGACTATCATCCTCATCCTCGTTACTGCCACTGCTGTCCTCTTCCTGAGTGTGCTCCTCCTCATCCTCAGGGTCCAGGATATTCATGGAATCTAAAACAAAGGGAGCACATTGGAGGACTATACTGAGTAGCTAGAAAACAGGCTACTGTGCAGGCTAGCAGATTGAGTGAGAAGGTGATGGGGTATCTGACTCTAGGAGAGGAAGAACCAGATCTGGGGTGATGTATAGACTTAGTGAGCCAGCCCTGATTTCCTGAGAGTTCCAATCAATGCATCAACACGCTGAGCAGAGTGGCTGAATGTGGAGGCTGGCTACAGGGTTGCGCTCGAGGAGCCATGTCTAAGACTTGGCCAAGTCTGTTGGTGTCCCCTTGCCTTTCCAGTCCTACTTTGTTATTCACCATATCCTGTTGGTAAGAGGGAATCTGCAGCGATGATAGCAGGTGGGTGAGAAGAAAGCGAACCAAGAAAGAAGTGACAAACTTTGGGTAAGCAGTAGTAACATGTTATTTGAAAAACTGGCTGAGGATAAAGTGGATGGTGTATACCAGCGCATGCAGACAGATGCTTCCTTATTCTGCACGTGGGCAGCTGCCTCCAGGAAAACCCTAGTGTAGTGTCTGTCAGACGTGCAGGGCAAGAAGGGAGGCCTTTCTGGCCTCGGCACTCTCACCTTCTCGGTTGGCCTGCATGGTGGAAGCTTGGCTGAGGTTGGAAGGAGCTTCATCCATCAGCACGTCCTCTTGTGATTCATCCTCTCCACTTCTGCTCACTGAAGGTTACAGAGCAGAGCCTTCACTGAATAACAGAGGACTTCCCTTTCTAGATTGGGTGTGCCTAAAGTAGCCTATGTACACCTAGCAGATATCCACTTTTTTTGGATGAGGAAGAAGACCTGGATTCTCGGCTGTCAACTAGCTAGGTGAGCTTGGCCAGTCACTTTACCTGTCTGAGTCTCAGTTTCCTCATCTGTAAAATGGGACAATCACATCTGCCCTGCCAATCCCACTAATTGTGAAACCACAGAGGATACTGGGTGTGAAAAAGCTTTGTAAAACTTAAGAATACATGTCTACTTCCATTTATCCTTTGATTTCCTTGATCGATAAAGTTAAAACAAGTAACACATACACCCTCGGAGCCTGGTGACAGTAGGGTACCTTCATTGTCTTCTCTCTGAGATTTAAAAAGGGCCACCCTAGGGAATTATTGCTCTTTTTACACTACTGAGACTTAGAGGCAGAAAGCCCCTGGACTTCACTGAAGAACTGAAAGGAAAGCACTTCCTCACCCTACAGTGTCCTCAAATAAACATTCTTTTGATGTGCCTGACACATCATCTATGCTGATGGTCACTCCCCCCCGCACCCCCACAGGCAATGCTTCAGACCTGCCACAGGCCTGTAGATGGCTTGTGAATTTCTCATTTGTAAGACTGTCAACATCAAGACAAGCAGCAATCTAGGCTGGCTATGAGCCCTTAGGCAGAGCTGAGCAAGCAGATGATGAGAAAAAGGGTCCTCCCAAGAGAGACTGAGGCAAAGGAAGAGGCTATACTCAGTTCTGGGGCTCTCACCTATAATTGTACTGTTCCCAGATCCGCCATCCCTCTCAAGCAACTCATCTATCAGGTCCTCCAGCTCATTCTCAACCTGGAGAGAAATAGAACATACATATGGATGCACACAAGTCTATCATTGTGCTAGCACCGAAAGCCAGCAAGGGAGCATACATTTCTAGGATTATGTGTGAGAGAGGATATTACATAAAAACCACACACTTGAGTGCTAATAGCACAGAAACTACCATGTGCCAATCCACACTCAGACTGTCCTTCAAATGGGTCCATCCCAGTTATCTGATACCAGGTTAATCTTTATATACTGTCTAGGAATACGTGCAGATCTCCTAAGAGCCAGCAGCTTAGGATTGCAGGCCCAATTTCTTACTGAATGCTACCAGCTCTAGAAATTACAATGCTTTCTTTAGGGTCTTTAGAAGACTGCCATTTTAATGACCCAGCAAAAGCTGGTGCTATAGGCGTAAGGTGGTGTTTAGGAGCTTCCATTAATGACCTGAGCCAAGTAAATCAAAGACCCTGGGCTCAAAGGCCTCAGGCCAGCTTTCTACATCAATATCTCACCTGTGCCTAAGTTTTCTGGTTGGGATCTATACCGTTTCATAGTACATGGCATCTTGGCTCTCCCCCCACCCCTCCTTTAATACAATTCAAACACATTTACTGAGCATCTACTAAGCATACCATTCATGCTCCTCTGCAAAGCAGACGGCATTGAGGCAAGGATCTCAAGTACTCACCCACCCACACCACCTGGGAGTTTGGTTCAGTGCCGCAACAGGGGAATGCTGGGTGATCTGCCTCCCTACCTGCATCTCTTGTGAACTGAGCACCTCAGGCTGCCCAGCAATCACCACTGAGTCGGTTTCAGCCTCCCCATCCATGATATCCCCATCTGCCACCTCTGTCTGAGTGACATCATGATCCTCCTCCTGCACTTCTGCTTCCCCAGGCTCGCCTGAAACAATCAACCAACCAGCAAAATAATCAAAGGGTGCCTATGTGCTGGGCACCATGAGGCAAGCGCAAAGACAATAAGGTTCCTTCCTTGGGCAAGTTTACAAGTTCTCAGAGAATAAATGAATGGGTGACAAAGGAAAAGACAAGGCTACGTGTGAGGATAGCCAAACAAGGCTGCAATTTGAAGGAATTCTTCGTGGGGCAGATTCCCACGCCACTATGACAGATCTCTGGAAGGCCAGCAAGTTCCCAGGGAAACAATACCATGCCAGAACAGTTGTGATCCCAGGCCCGTAAAGCAACTATTCCCATCCCTCCAGCTCTCCAGTCCATTGGCTCTGATTCCCTACCTGGGTCCTGCTGGTTGCTATTGGAGTCCTGAGAGGCTCCTTGGGCATCCTGCTCAGACTTGCTCTTGTTGGAAGCACTCTTGCTGCCAAAAAGGCTACTGGGCTGGTTCACAATCCGGGAAAGTGTTTCCAAAGGCTTCAGAGCAGCATTGACTGTGTTGGCCATGTTGGGACTGAGATAAAGGAAGATAAAGACATGGACTGAGCACAGAAATACCAGGTATCCTTTAAGTGGCACTAAGGTTCCTATAACAGATGCTACTAAGAAAGGGGCAAGAGGTCACAGAACTAACATTCCGCTTATTATTTAGAAGATAAGAGTATTTGAGTTGAAGGTCTTCAAGGAGCCCAGCCCAAAAGCAAGGGTTAAATCAATGTCATATTTCATGGGGCTGTGGTAAGCAAGCCACTTCTCAGACACTCTCTGGCTGTGTAAAACAAAACAAAACAAAAAACAAAAAAACCAACAGCACACTTAGTTCCCAAATCTTAAGAGCTCAAAGGAGTATGATAAACGTTTTAAGTCCTGTGGATTTCAAACTATACTCTGTAGGGCTTCCTAGGGTTTAGTACAAGTGCCAAATGGGCTGCAGTTGGAAGTGTGATGTGATTTCTAAGTGTAATAAAAGTGTGTGAGGCCAAACAGGCTCCCACTAAAACCGGAGCGGTTATGCTTTTACATGTGTGTGTGTGTGTGTGTGTGTGTGTGTGTGTACACACACACATGCCCCCTAACACCCAGATAGTGGTCTCGGATACCATCCCACACTAAAAGGAACCAAGGTTGATCAAAACAATGGATCCCAGGATTAGCGCAAAGAAGGTACAAGGTGAACCTGGGATGTCTTGTTGTACCAAAAGGCTTCCAAAAATCAAGGGGGGAAAAAACTAATGGAATCATTACCACATGCCCAACTTGAGTACCAAAAAGAATAATGATGGTAATGGATTATAACATATGAATATAAAAAGAATCTGTGTGTCCACAGGGATATAAAAGTGGGGGAGAGAGAGGGAGTTCTTCATTAAAGAAGAATGCCAGCTAATAAACAAGAACAGGAGAATCAGAAAATCATCACTTTGCAACCAGCAACGTAAGCGATCCAGGCAGGATCACCAATCAAGACAAAAAAACTACTGAGTTAAAAATCTTCAAGGTGCAGAATATTCACATGATCTCCACGTGATCTCAGAGTATCACCTCACAGATAACTTATTACAAAGTGGAAATCTAACAGACGTCACCCTAACTATGTGATCAAATTTAGCATTGCCAACGTGTCTTCTGATGTGATGTGAGAAGGGCAAATAACACC
This sequence comes from Avahi laniger, assembly GCA_963575035.1. Lineage (NCBI taxonomy): Eukaryota > Metazoa > Chordata > Mammalia > Primates > Indriidae > Avahi > Avahi laniger. The sequence continues at coordinate 9,618 of CAUYSK010066114.1, forward strand.
TATGTAGTATTTTTGCCAAAAATGTAGACTGTGAGACCTTCTATGAAACATCTGGCTTGGCTTCCTCAAAACAGTCAAATGTAATAAAAAAACAAGAGACATGTGACAACCAAATGTGTGTGTGGTACTCACTGAATCCTGAATCAAAATACTCTCCCCTTCAGGCTATAAAGACATAATTGGAATAACTGGGAGTATTTGAATATGAAATATATATTGAGTATTATATTAATGGTAAATTTCTTAGATGTGATAATTGAATTCTAGCCATGTAAGGCAATGTTTGTTCTTAGGAGACCTGTGTTGAAGAAGTATTTAAGTATTATGTTGTTTGCAACTGATTTCAAATGATTTAGCTCCCAGAAAGAGAGGGAAGGAGGAAATAAAGCAAACGGAGCAAAATGTTGAACACTGGTTAATCCAAGTAAGACATACAGTGTTTATCACACTACTGTGAGTTTGATATTTTAAAATATTTTTTAAAAATTGATGGGTTTGTATCTAAAGTACAAACTAGTCACCTTGAAGGGGCCCCATAGACCAAAGCTACAATAATACGAGCATGGGGGAACAAAAAGAAGACTGCAGTGTTGGAAATAATTCAATCATTGGTTTAAAAATTCATAAAAGTTCATGAGTCCGTAATACTACTGAGGAAATAGAATGCCAAAAGAAACCTACATTTGAGGTGGTGATTAATATGTATTTTTTCTTTTAAAAAAATTTATTTTGATAGATTTAGGGGGTAGTACAAGTGCTTTTGTTACAGGGATGAACTGTACAGTGGCGAGGCCTTCTGGCTTTACTCTGAAAACTGGTAACTAAGGAGAAAAAAATTAAGGTTTTTTTTTTTTTTGGGTCTACAGTAATTTTATTGTAACAGAGAAACCAGGCTGCAGTAAGTCTACATGATTAGAGCAGATGGTGGTTATCTTTCTAAAGGGTAAAGCCTGAGCCCAGCTGGTAGCACACAAAGCCCCGAATATCCTCTTTCTTGGTACTACCCTGCACTCATGATGTGAGATGAGTGACTGCACTACTACACTCAAGCAAGGGAGAAGGTCCACCTGGGCAGAGGCAACACCCTGATAGGAGACAATTACACAATCATTGAAGAGGATGCCGAGATAAAGCGCAGTTACCTACTCTCCACTATTCTTTGCCCAGAAAGGTGAGGGTATGGTATGAGCAGAAAATTATGTTCTTCTTTCTTAAATAAATCTGATAGGATGGGGTTGTCAGTCAATCAAGTAGTAGAATGGGATGAAAATCTAGGCTAGTTAAAAATTTTTGTGCCTAAGGAAAAGAATAGCAATGATAAGGGAGAAGAACGAGT
>CAUYSK010066115.1:0-20856 GCA_963575035.1 Avahi laniger
GCCCGGCTCATTTTTTCTATATATTTTTAGTTGTCCAGATAATTTCTTTCTATTTTTTTTAGTAGAGACAGGGTCTCGCTCTTGCTCAGGCTGGTCTCGAACTCCTGAGCTCAAACAATCCGCCCGCCTCGGCTTCCCAGAGTGCTAGGATTACAGGCGTGAGCCACTGCGCCCGGCCTCTTATCCCTATTTTAATGATTAGAAAATGGAGCCACGTTAGCAACCGCCTGATCAATTTCTTCCCTAGTCTCTACCTCTCATGTCTTGACTAACCTCACACTTGCCCTGCTGCCATGAAAGAATTTCTGGTTTGGGTGATGTGGATCATTTTTCAGTGTTAGAATGTAGAAATGGATTGAGGAGAATCTATTTGAAAGAAGACTATGCAGTCCAGTCTTACATCCAGATCAGCATTCCCAAAATGAGCCTGGCTGGAAAACCTCCTGCTGAAGAGTCTGACTCTGCCATCCTTAAGAGGTGTCACTGCTCTGCACTCAGTCGTGCACAGCCTGGGTCCCTAGGGTTTGAATTACTCTGTTCCCCAAAATTTTGTTTGAGGGTGGGTGTATCATAGCTCGGAAGCTGACATGAAAGGACAGGAAAGTTTATTAATTTATGTCATTGGGAAAATTAAGCCTCCTTTTCCTCTCAGCTCTGGATATTCTAGAGTTTGAACTTCTCTGGTAGAGGAGCCCCAAAGAAGACTGGTCAGTTCTTACTTTCTACAAGGATGGCCCACGTAAGTTGGTGTTTCTTCTTGAAATATTGGGATTTTTAAATTACACGAGTATTTTCCTTAATTAACCCGAAGCATTCTGCCTAAGAGAGCAGCATCTAATCACCTACTTCTTGATTCTTCCTCGGTGGAGGAATGATACCAAATAACTGTTCCTTCCTTGTGAGGTTGTCTTTTATAATCGGTGTTCATGAATTCATTGAGCAAATTACTGAGCAGGTGCGACTTGGTAAATCTTTGCTGAAGGGCTGTGATTATGCCACTGTGGAAAAATTTTTTATCAATACAAGGAAAAATACTTACGATCTGACATAATGATCTTGAAGCTTGAGGAGTTATTTAACACATTTTTGTAATACCTATTTTTTAAAACAGATTTTATTCTACACTTGGAGAAAAAAATCCATAACTTTTTTTTTCTCTTAAAAGGAAAACAATGTAGAGACTAGCAGTTCTTGAGAATTTATTAGTTGGATACCTAGCAGGCAGTGTCTCTATATGTGCTATGTTAGTTAATAGGGAAACTTGGCTCATTTTATCCATTTCCCCCAGGTCTGGAGTATTGTGGTATCCCACAACATATAGAAAATTTTGCCCATAGCAACAGGATTCTTCTAGAACATGTGAATACTATGCTTTATTCACTTCCCGTATCATAAGCTTCCAGCCCACTGGGCTGCTATATTATTGCTCCCTTCCTACATTGAAGCTTTTTATTCCCTCTCTTTTCACCTTGAAAACATTTTTTTTTTTTAATTTTCACCAGAAATACGTGTGTTTGCAGTTTCAGGGATCAGTGACCTTCGGGGATGTGGCCATAGACTTCTCTCAGCAGGAGTGGGAGAGTCTGGATTCTGCTCAGAAGGACTTGTACAGAGATGTGATGTTAGAGAACTACAGGAACTTGGTATCAATGGGTAAGTTTACTTTTCTCAAATAATTTAGAATCTGCTCCCTGAAATACTTTCTCCATTATAAATTTGAGAGCTATCTTAAGAAGTGAACACAATTTCTTCTTGTTCCCAAAGAAATGGTTTGAGCTTTGTTAGTTCGGGAATGGTGAAATGGTAGGATTAGAATTCTGGGTTGTTTATTGCATAAACATTGACAGAGAGGCCAGGTTTCCCTATTGTGTTAATGCTCAGAATTTCTTCAAGTGGTCTGTTAAAATTTGACACACCTGCAGGCAGAACAGCGAGACAAAGGGTCTCCATTCGTTCTGTCTGAATAACGTAAAGAACTTATATACTGGTGGATTGGATGAACAGAAATCATTTAAAACTAAAGCTACTTGATTTTATTTCCTACAAAATAATCTGATTTGGGGGTTAAAATTGATAATCTATGAACTTTGTATTTAATATTAAATGCAAATTAAATCTGTATCCTGTAGATACAGATGTCTAAGGAAACTTTTTGGGTTTTTTCTTAAAATAACAATAATAATGTTAGTAACTCACAGTATACTTGCTGTATACCAGTTCCTGTTCTCAGCTCTTTATATATATTTGTATTAACTGATTTGTATCCTCACAAGCATCCTAAAGGGACTATTTTTACAACCATTTTAGATGAGAATGCCAAAGCACAGTGTTTAAGTGAGTTACCCAAGGTCACGCAGCTGATAGTGGCAGAAGCAGAAACTGGAACTCAGGCACCTTGGTTCCGCAATCTGTGTTCTCAATTATAATTTCATACTTTCTGTCAAGACACAGAAGATACATAAATATACATTTATCTATATTTATTTTTAGATATATAGATAGATTTCATTTAAAATAAGATCTTTTCCCTTTCTATCTGGTTTTATGAATCCCCTTCTCTAAAGTATTTATCAATATCATTTTGACTTTGAGTTTATTGCAAATTTAACCAAAGGTCAAAGGATTTTTGAACTCATATTTTTATGTCTTTTCTACATTGTGTGGCATTCTTATCTTGTAAGCAGGACATTCCCTCTCTAAACCCCACGTGATTACCTTATTGGAACAATGGAAAGATCCTTGGATGACAGAGAGGGAAGGTCAAAGAAGACAGTCTACAGGTGAGTAAGAGCGTGCCAGGTAGGGAAGCCATTGTTGCTGGAAACGGCCTGGGTGGTCCCTCAGTTGTTTGGAAGTCTCCATTCAAAGGCTCAGGGCCTTTGTAGAAAAAGCCTGAGACGGGGAAGAAGAAGATATCTCACCAGCCTTTCCAAAGGAACTTCACCTTGACCTATTTTAACACACAGTCACCTTGTCCGATTTCCCTCTCATTTCATTAGGAGCTCACTCTATCCCAGTGCAATCTGTATTTTGAATTTGACTGTTTTCAGCTCCTCTTTTGCATTGAGATTTATTTGTATATTCTGGGATGATAATATCTGAACAGAGACAAGAACAAGGAGGGCTCAGGTCATATAATTATGTTGAACATTCTGAGATGATTGAACAGCGTGTGCAGATACCTTGAGGTGGGAATGAACTGTGTTTCTAGAGGAATAAGTAGGGTGGGGCAGAATTAATGAGAGGAGAGTAAGAAAAAAGGTAGAATGTGAGGAGGGGCCAGGTCCTATTATAGTTTTTTGTTAATTGTTTGGAAGTTGGATTATTTTCTAAACGCATGATCTAGAAAGCATGATCTCATTTATGTTTTTCTAATTTTTAAATTTTGAAAAATTATATTTAAATATGAGACAGATACCAGAAAACCACATTAAAATGTACAGCTTGATAAGTTAATATAAGGCAAATACCTTCATAACCGTCACCCTGGTCAGAAGATAAAACACGATTATAAAATAACGTCAGGCTCACAGAAAAGTTGGAAAACGATATAAAGAATTTTTGTATACCCTTCACCAAGATTCTCCAAATGGAGGTAAGACTCTCCTGACCACCCCTCAACACTATCCCATGCCTGTACCTAGTCACGGCCCTCTCTCCCTCCCTGATTAATCACTTCCAGCCACTTCAAACCTTCGCACACTTCATATATACTCACTCCCAAGTTCACCTGCTCTTCTCGAGGTAGCCTGCTAAGCTTTCCAGTGAGTACTCATTGGTGTTTTGGGGCTCTCAGGTCAGATACCCCACGTTGCTCCCCTCAGTCTTTTCCTGCACAGAAGCTTAGCCTGCACAAGTCTTAGCTGTAGTGTTATATTTTGTCTCCACCCACTTATATTTTACAGTTTTTGAAGGTCCCTTTTCCCATAATTTTATTGTGTATGTTGTCTACAGTTTTTGTAGTTTTGCTATCCTGTTTGCTTTTACGTGGCCATTTGGCTAAATTCGAAAACAGTGTTGCCACTTCCACCATAGCCTAATTTATATTGTTAGGTAATTACTCTGGCTACTGGTAGAGAGTTGTCCAAATGGGGGAGCAGTAGCGCAGCCTAGAGGGTGGAGAGGTCTGGTTTAGAATGCTCGCGGTAGAGAACGGCGAGCAGGGAAGGTATTCATGACATAGTTTGAATGTGGAGCTGATAATATGCTGGTGAACCGTGAACAGGGAAGCAAAGAGGGAAATCAAAAAGGATCAGCAGGTTCTGGCTTGAGCAGCTGCATGGGGGTACAGTTGCCTGGGATGGTAAAGAGAGGGGGAAAAGCCCAGTTGGAGGGTGGAGCTAAAGATACCTGTTTTGCATATGTTAAGTTTGAGATGACTATTGGCCATCCAGTTAGAGATGCTAAGTAGGCTGTTGAGTATGCAACAGTCTGGAGCTGTCAGGGAGAGTTTAGGCTCACCCATAAAAATTTGAGATTTGTTGGCATATGGCTAGTCTTTAAAGCCATGGGACTGGTTGAGGTAAGCTGGAGAGCCAGTGCAAGAGAGGGGACTCTAACATTTAGAGGTCTTCTTGAGGAGGCTGCAAAAGAGACTGCTGAGAAGGAGCCTCTTCTAAAGTAGAATTAGAAGCGAAATTGGTGCCACCAAAGACAGATGAAGAAAATGTTTCAAGGTAGAGGAGTTGATCACCTGAAGAGTGAATTAAATTAAGAAATAAGAATTGACCTCAATATTTAGTCTTGCTAAAAGGAGAGATTCTCAGTGGCATCAAGGAGTGAAAGCCTGACTGGTTTGGTTTGAACAAAATGGGAGAAAAGTCAGTGATAAGTGTGAGTACAACAGTCTTTTTAAGATACTTGGTTCTAAGAAGATAAAAAAAACAAACAAATAAGACCACATTTTCAAGTTCTGGGAGGACAAGAATTTGGAGGAGACTATTCAGCCCAATACACCTTGTATCATATCAGTCTCATATTTCTTTGAGGATTTGGGGGTTTTTAAAAATAAATTGTATCATTTTTAATATCCCTTAATATATAGAAGTATTATATCATTCTTAAAAGTGTGGGTTTTGGTTTTCTTTTGCATTTTGCTAACTGAATTAAAAACTACATAAGAGTCAAAAGAATAATATGATAACCATCCTTAAAACCTTCACCTAGATTCACCAGTTCTTAGTATTTTCACACTTTGCTCTACATCCATATATGTAAAATTTTTTGCTGTACCATTTAAGTAAGTTGCACAGATTATAACACTTTATCCCTAAGTACTTCAGAATGTACTAAGAAGAAGGATATTATTCTCCATAACCACACCCCAAAAAAAAAAAAAAAGAAACCATTTCACCTGCAGAGCCCATCAGAGGACTATCTTAGGTTCAATTTGGCCTCATCTGTTCAGGAAATCACACAGCAGGAAGCCCAGCTTACCAGCAGGGCATCATTGACTCTTCTTTCAGTGTGAGTCCTCACAGTGGTTCACGCGGAATGCATTCACGTTAGCCTTCCTACAGGTGAGGTGCAGAGAGACGAGATACATGTCATGCCAGTTTGAGAGTTGCTATGGCTAAAGAAGACATGTGATTCACAGAATTCAACACCTATAACGATTTCACAGATGTAGTTTCCATGGTCCCCACAAAAGACGTACCATCTAAAAGCGATGCTACATTTAGAAGCTCGGATTATGGAGTTCCCATCAGCTATTTATAGTTCCTCTCAGTCCATTTGCAACTTACCTATCAATGGTCATTTTACAGTAAACAAGATGGATTAGTAAAACAATACACCACATACCCTTTTGTCATCCAGAACAGCGCTGTCCGATAGAAACATATTGCAAGCCACATATCTAATTTAAATTTTGTAGTACCCTCATTTAAAAAAAGGAAAAAGAAGATGATAAAATTAAGTTTAATAATATATTTTATTTCAGTACATCCCAGATATTATCATTTCAATGTGTAATAATCTCTATAAAATTATTTTTCCTCGTAATAAATCTTTGAAATCTGGTGCATATGTTTCACCTGCAGCAAATCTCAATTCAGGCTGGTCGTGTGGCCGATGGCTATCATATTGGGCAGTGCAGGTCTAGAGTGCTATTCCCTGGTTTTTTTGTATTCATCTTCTGATTGGTCCAATACTTACGAAATGTCTCTGTCAGTTTGCTAATCTTTGTTCTTATGAGTGGGTAATGAAAATATTTAATTTCTCAGCTGTGTTCAATAAAAGCTAATTTTTAAAAAAAGACATAAACATGATGTGTCCAGACTTCTTTCAGACTTTAAAAGATGATACAATGCACAATAAAGAAGCTGAAGGTGTATGTATTTATTTCTCCACTGTGTAATCTTTCTAGGCAATGCCATCATTATCCCACTTTCTTATTTAGTCTTTCTTTGCATACTTGGATATAATTGATGCATAATGTTTAAATAACTCTTAGGATGATGAAACAGAACAATGTTCCAAAGGATCATTATTCTTATACAGTATTCTTATAGGAATTATTTTTCCTATAAATAATCCTATTTGATTATTGTTCCATAATGTGTATTAGTTTTATAAAAGAGTCCAGTAGAAACCTATCTAATTGTAAAATAGAATGAGATTTAATCTATTTTGACAATAAATAAATTTTCCCATGTTTTTTCCTTTGGAATACCTTTCATAAAGAATAAAAGTCATGAAATGACAATTCTCACAAGTAGAACTGCTTAAAGACGAAACTCAAAAACTAAAAATTGATCCCCCGGACCCTGAGAGTATATTGAAGGTTAAGAAAAGTGCAGGGAAATGTGTTTGTCTCAGTTTTGTTTAACACAGAGACGAGGAGTTCTGTTGGTTTTAGTACTTGATATTCCTCCATCCCCTTTTTGGTCATTCTTCAGCTTTATCTGAAGTATAGATCATTACCTTCTTGGGATATAATTACCTAAATGTACACAACTGTTGGATGTATCATGGTTGTGTATCAATGAAAGTCCTATCAACCTCTAAAGGTGTTTTTTTAAAATTCTTTGGAAGATCATTTGGATCATTTGATGAGAAAATGGTTTCACGATAGCATTTAAGACTCTGTAGATTAGACATCTGAACTCTATGGTATAAACAAATATTAATACTAAGCAAAAGATTATGATCAGAGTTTATAGTCCGCCTCCAGGCCAGGATCAAAGACTTGTACCCAAATTCAACCACAAGAACAGACCCCATCCCTAATCCAAAGAGCCCACAGAACCAGATATGGAGGAATTATCCTAATTACTTAATTTTATGATTTCTTATTTGTTTCCTGGAGCATTTTAGTGATCTTAAATATCTCAGAAGTCTTTAAAGATGGGAATACAATGTACTTACAAGAGAGCAATGTTTCATGCTTGTAAGGCCAGTAACTTTTCTAAACAGAATGTACTTTGAACCAGTCGCTGTCCAATGTCACAGGCTTGAGTTCTATGGCTTTGTGAGATTGTCCAGGTCTGCTCTTCTCTGGACCATAGTGTTAATGTGGTTTTCCCCATTTTGGGGTCCTCTCGTATAGCATGATATGAAAAGGCTGGGACAGAGAAGAAGGCAGTGCAAAATTCTTCAGTGATGGTTGAAGTTTTTTTGGCACAAATCAAGACCCAGTTTTTCTCTTCTTTGAATTAAGTTATCTAAAGATCTCTTTTCCTGACAAAAGAAATTAATGGGCCAAAATGATCGTGGGAGATAACAGGAACCATCCTAAAGGCAAGTATTCAGTTTAATTAGATAACACATGTGATCCACTTTTCCAGTTGGCTTTTGTGTGCAAATCCAATGCTTATCTTTAGGGGCCATCCCAGTGTCTGGTCCTTATGGGCTTGTCAAACAGCATGGTAATACTTAAAAAGATAAACATTTTTGTCTGGAATACATCAAAGGAGGCAATGCATATTTTATTAGGAGACATAAAATATCTGGTTGTGCTCATTGTTAAGATTAACCACTAGATTAAAGGGATAACAGTCCAAACCCACATTTCAGATACATTTTTCTCCTTGTAACTGAACAGTGATCTGTGTGGTCTTATTACTGAGAAGTTTTCATCTCTTGTAGCAATATAAGATGGTTTATATATAATGTTTTTAACATATAATGGTTGTAACAACAAATGATAATGCTTATCTGAATAAAAAATATCATTATTTGTATAGAGAAACTTTATTACTATTACTTCTTTTGTAAATATTTCTTGACCTTCTAGACTAGTACTTTTTGGTTATCATGAAACATAGTTCCAGTGAAAAGGGGAAAAGAATTTGATTCTTTACTACTAGCTAAATACTTTTGAAGTAGGAGGTTATTTAACAATGAAAAAGATTAAAAATTATTTTTGTACTCCCTCCCAGGAGTCATTATGGATTCATTTTTATCATCATTGATTCAGGATGTATCATTCAAAATGCTCATTTGTATACTCCCTTAGCCACTGTATTTGCTGGAGCTCCAGATTAAGTCTCCTGTGGATTTTGGACAAACCCATTAATCTTTAAAAAAAGAAAAAACCAAAACACTTTCTTGAGGTATGATTGACAGACAAAACCTACACATATTCAATGTATACAACTTGGTGAGTTTGGGAACCCGGGAACCTCTTAAATTTTTAAGACAGCTGAATCTCTCACCTTGTACCTTCCCTGCTGCATTCCAGAAATTGTCTATGGATCAGTGAATTATTTTTATAGTATTGTCTTTTAATAATACCCTCATTTCATTTCATCTAGAGACTTTTTTTTTTTGTTTTTTGTAATCAGTCAGCTGGAGAGGTATAGTTCAGTGCTAAATGACACAGGGGTTGGGCCTGCTCTTAAGGAGTGTGTTAGTTGTCTTGCTTTGTCACCAATTACCACAAACTTAAGTAGTTTAAAACTACACTAATTTATTATCACACAGTTGTATAGGTCCGAAGCCCAGCATGGCATGGCTAAATCAACATATCAGCCATAGCTGCAGTTTTTGGGAGCTCGGGGTCCTCCTCCAAACTTACTGGGTTTTGGCAGAATATATTTTCATGTGAGTCCCTCTGTCTTTAAGCCACAACCAGCAAGGTTTATTCTTCCCACACGTTGACTGTTTCTGACTTCCTCTTCTACCCTCAGCCTGGAGGAAGCTCTGCCTTTAAGGGGCTGTTCAGATCATCCAGGGTAATTGCCTTATCTTAAATCAACTGATTAGGAACCTTAATTATATGCCTTTTCTATTTGACACAACATATTCATGGGCATAATGAGCAGACAAAGGTCATGAGGGCCAAAATTCAGTGAACCACAGGGAGTTTTGGAAGAAATAAATTTAAAATCATAAGAAAGAGAACATTAATAATTGTATAATTGAACACTGGTAGAAAACCAAGGAATGAAGTGTTAGAAAATAATGATGTGGACATCCTTAGACAAAGTCAGCAGTTTACAATATTCCTGGTAAAGTGACATTTTACCTTAAACATACAGAGGATGAGAAAGATCCAGTCTGAAAACAGCACAGGCCAAAAGATTTTGGGGAGATAACACCACCTGCACGTGAACGAAAAGATGAGAACATGTGTGACAAATTCCAGGTGCCGAAAGGGGGAGGTCAGGTAAATAGGGAACCAGGGGAGCTATGGCTTGAGGCCTCATAGGTAGGTAGGGGCCATATTATTTTGGAAAGATAAATGGATTTTAATTTAAGTACAAAGATAAGCCAGGTGGTGGGGCAGGGATGAAATATGAGTTATAAAAATTTCATCTGCATTAGAAACTTTTGCTAGAATTGTTAAAAATACTGATGCCCAGGAAAATCCTCTGTGTGTTCTGAGTCAGGGGGTCTGGGTGGTGCTTGAACATCAGTTTGTTAACAAGCTCTTCAAAGATTTTGATCCACACCCAAATATCAGAAATGAAAACTATTTCACCAATCACCAACCTTACTGATTTATTAATACATAAAATCATTAATCTCTGCATTCTTCCTGTTTTGAGTTTTATAACTGTATTTTAGTATTATTTAAGCTATTTCTAACTGATGTTATTTTCAACTTTTTTCTTTTCTTCCATAGAAGTCCATTTTTTCTCATACAGAAAAGTCAAATATTTTTGTTTTTTATTTTCTTTCAGACTTTCATTTGAAGGAAGAGATAATCAGCTATGAGGAAATGCCTACTTCTGAAAAATGTACCTCTTTGGCCCTACATCAAAAAGTTCTTAATCAAGAGAAACCATGTGAATGTCAGGAACATGGGAAGACTTTTTGTCAAGGCTCAAAGTCTGTTCAGCATGACAGAATACATACCAGTGGAAAACCCTGCAAATGTAAAGAATGTGGGAATAACTTTAATAATGGCTATCAACTCACTATACATCAGAGATTGCATACAGGTGAGAAACCCTACAAATGTAAGGAATGTGGGAAGGGCTTTAGCGCCTATTCATACCTTGTTCAACATCAGAGAATTCACATTGTTGAGAAACCCTATGAATGTAAGGAATGTGGGAAAGCTTTTATAGTGTATGGAAAACTTATCCGGCATCAGAGTATTCACACTGGTGAAAAACCTTTTGTATGTAAGGAATGTGGGAAGGCCTTTAGTACCTTTTCCTACCTTGTTCAACATCAGCGAATTCATACTGGTGAGAAACCCTATGAATGTAAAGAATGTGGGAAGGCCTTTAGTACTAGTTCACCCCTTGCTAAACATCAGAGAATTCATACTGGTGAGAAACCCTACGAGTGTAAGGAATGTGGGAAGGCTTTTACTGTGTATGGACAACTTACTCGACATCAGAGTATTCACACTGGTGAGAAGCCCTTTGAATGTCAGGAATGTGGCAAGGCCTTTAGACTTAGTTCATTTCTTAATGCACATCAGCGGATCCATGCAGGGGTAAAGCCCCATGAATGTAAGGAATGTGGGAAAGCCTTCAGTCGTGCTTCATACCTTGTTCAACATGAAAGACTTCATACTGGCGAGAAACCCTATGAGTGTAAGGAATGTGGCAAGGCCTTTAGTACTGGCTCATACTTTGTTCAGCATCAGAGAATTCATACTGGTGAGAAACCCTATGACTGTAAAGAATGTGGCAAGGCCTTTATTAGTCGCCATCAACTTACTGTACATCAAAGAGTTCACACTGGTGAGAAACCCTATGAGTGTAAGGAATGTGGCAGGGCCTTTAGAGTACACGTACATCTTACCCAGCATCAAAAAATTCACATTGATGTGAAGCCCTATGAATGTAAGGAATGTGGAAGGACTTTTAGTCGGGGCTCATACCTTGTACAACATGTGAGGATTCAAACTGGTGAGAAGCCCTATGAGTGTACGGACTGGGTGAAGGCCTGTAGGTCTGGCTCGTACCTTGTTCAACATCAGAGAATTCATACTGGTGAGAAACCCTATGAATGCAACAAATGTGGGAAAGCCTTTACTGTTTATGGACAACTTATTGGACATCAGAGTGTTCATACTGGTGAGAAGCCCTTTGAATGTAAGGAATGTGGGAAAGCCTTCAGACTTAATTCATTCCTTACTGAACATCAGAGGGTACACACTGGCGAGAAACCCTTTAAATGTAAAAAATGTGGGAAGGCCTTTAGATATAGTTCAGCCCTTAAAGCACATCAGAGAAAGCATATGGGTGTAAAATCCTAAGAATGTAAGGAATGTGGGAAGTCCTCTATATATGGTTCAAATGTTGTTAAGCATCAGAGGACTTACACTGGTAAAAAACTTTTGAATGTAAAGATGTTGTTAGGCCTTTAGAAAATATTCTCCTCTTTCTTATAGTAGAGAATTCATAATGTAATTCAGAAAACATAAGAAAGCCTTCATTTGTCATTTTTGTGTTTGCAATATCAACATTCATACTGGTAGACAATTCAGAAAAGGTGGGGAATGTTACTTAACGCTTATAGCATTGATAGCATGAAATTTGTTTTTTTTTTTTTTTTTTTTGAGACAGTCTCACTCTGTTGCCCGGGCTAGAGTGCTGTGGCGTCAGCCTAGCTCACAGCAACCTCAATCTCCTGGGCTCAAGCGATCCTCCTGCCTCAGCCTCCTGAGTAGCTGGGACTACAGGCATGTACCACCATGCCTGGCTAGTTTTTTCTATTTATTTTTAGTTGTCCAATTAATTTCTTTCTATTTTTGGTAGAGACGGGGTCTCACTCTTGTTCAGGCTGGTTTCGAACTCCTGAGCTCAAACAATCCGCCTGCCTCAGCCTCCCAGAGTGCTAGGATTACAGGCGTGAGCCACCGTGCCCGGCCGATAGCATGAAATTTTATATGATGTTTTCCAATTCGATTGAATGAGTAAGTGAATAAAAAACTTTCCTGAACTTAAGCCATTGTTGAACTTCAGATAATTCATCCTAATATTTTAAAACCAGTCAGTGTGTAATAAAAGTCTTTAGCCATGGCATGCATGTTAACTATCATCGTTGTCATTCCTCCAGCTTACAGCTGGTTTGATATTAGGCACCATACTTACCACCTGGGGGCACTGTTTTAAGATGGTGATAATAGAACTTATATTCTTATAAAAATCCATACTTAATAATTATTAGTTTCATTGTCATTTTTTGTAACTACTAGTGAAATTTTGAGAGTAAAACCCTACAGATGTAGTTAATCTAAAAATGCCTCTATATTCATTTATCCATTTTAGAATTTTAGATTCTGGATAAAACTTTGCAAAAAGAAAGGAACATAACAGCATATTGATATAGAGCTCATCTCTTAAGTTGAATCAGACAGTTCTTGAAAGATACCCACTGTTTTAATGTGTGTAAAAATGTTGAGAGCAGCCTACAATCTATATTCTTTGAGATGCAAGATAAATTGGAAATCAATAATAGGACAGCAAAAATAAACTGTCCACCTGAAAATTTCTTTAACAATTTTTTTTACTGTGCTGGAGAAGCTCACAGAACTCAAGGAAACACTTATATTTACAGATTTATTATAAAGGACATTACAAAGGATACAGATGAAGAGATGTATAGGGTGAGGTATAGGGGAAAGGGGGAGGAGCTTCCATCCCTCCCTGGGGTGCCACCCTCCAGGATCCTCCACGTGTTCAGCTGTCTGGAAGTTCTCCAAACCCAGTCTTCTTGGGTTTTTACGGAGACTCCATTACATAGGCATGATTGACAACAAGCACATAGTCTAAACCCAGCAAACCCTGTCTGTTCAGATTCTTCCTGGCCTCTCTGTATAGTGTTCCTTCCTCCCGGGTATGGGGCAGGACCCTTTCTGGAATGAGGGTCTTTTGACCTATAATCAGATTAGAGTCCTGCCTTGGGCAGGTGAAAGGAGGACAAGAGAAGGTCAGAGACAGAGATTCTATCTCCTGAGACCTAAAGCACCCGAACATTACAACAAGGACTATGAGAGTTATAAGCCAGGAACCATGGATGAAAGCCATGGAGATATATATTTAATGACACCATAATCAGTGAAACCAAAGCCTTAAAAACAATAAAACTGATAAACTTCTAGGCAAGGCTTATCAAGTTACAAAGAAGAAATACATAAATTACCAGTATCAGGAATGAGAGAGGAGACATCATGACAGATTGTAAAGATACTGAAAGGGAATATCATGAACCCGACTTATGCCAATATATCTGATAACTTCAATAAAATGGATGAATTCCCTTGAAGACACAAACCGCTAAAGTTCACTTAAGAAAAAAATAAATGACCTGTATATCCCTGTATCTATTAAAGGAATAAAATTTTTAATTAGAAACCTTCCTACAAAGCAAACTGGGGCTTAAATGGTTTCAGTAATGAATTCTATCAAACATTCAGGAAAGAAACCATACAAATGCACAAACTGTTCCAAAAAAATTGAAGAGTAGGGAATGCTTCCTAACTTAATCTGTGATGCTATTATATTGATACCAAAACCAGACAAAGGCATTACAAGTAAACCACAGATCAATATCCTTCATGAGCATAGATGTAGAAACCTCAACAAAACCTCAACAAAATTTTAGCAAACCAAACCCAATAATACATAAAAAGAATCACATATCAAGAAAAAGTAGAATTTATTCCAGAAATGCAAAATTTGCTTGATATTTGAAAATCAATGTAATTTACCATTAAAAGACTTAAAAAAGTAAAACATGATTGTAGTGGGAGAGCTCTAAAAAGGTCCCCAAAAATCCCTACTTGCTGGAATTCTCACCTTTGTGTGCCCCTCCCACATTTTTTCCAGAGTTGGTCTGTGTGAAGCATATAAAACAGCAAAAGTGAGGGCATATCATTTCCAACTTTAGCTTATACAAGACACAGGTCTCCTTCTTAGATAGACTCTCTTGCTCTTGGGTCACTTGCTCTGAAAGAATCCATGTGATGAGCATCCCTAGGGAGAGACCCATGTGGCGAGGAACTGAAGCTACCTGTTAACAGCCACGCAAAAGAGCTTGGAATTAAATCTTCCAGCTTCAGGCAAGTCTTCAGAGACTATAGCCCCAACTGACAGCCAAACTGCAACTTCATGGGGGGTCCTGAACCAGACCTGCCTAAACTGCTGCCAGATTAATGTAATATTCTAAAATGTGTAAACAAATAGACAGTGACAGAAAGCAGATCAGTGGTTTCTTAAAGATGGGCAGGTGAGTGGGGAGGAAGAGATTCCAAAGAGCACAAGAAACCTTTCATTTCATGGCTATAAACAGGTACCAAAACTTACCAAATTGTACATGTTAAATATGTGTAGTTTAGACTCCAATAAGGCTGTTTTTTACTAAAAATCTTCACTTCCTAATTATTTTACTACCATCTGTGCTTTGCAGGTTATTTACATCTATTGCATCTGTATGGTAGAAACAGAACACAATGGTGTGCTACTGCACATCTCTTCCCAACTCCATGTTCAGAGACATCATATTGTAGCTTGCAATTGTCGATGACGAAAGTATTTATACCTCTGATTTAAACACTACAAATCAGTGATTCCTTTATTGTTTATTGGTCGTGTAAGCTTAAGAAAGTGAAGAATATGTTAATAATTCAGATTAAAATTAACTGTATCATATCTGTAGTTTTCCATTGTGAACAGCACAAAATTTTGAGAAAATATTCTTCCAATATTCAAAAATTATTACTCTATAAAGCAAGTAAGCCATGGCATCATTGACAAATGACCGCAGTTCCAAATCATTTCTTTACTGTTTCACTACATTCTTTTTAATGAAAATAGAAATATCAACCAATATTTATTTTAAAAACAGGCAACAGATATGAACAGACATTCCTTCGAAGAAGTTATAGGAGTGGCAAATAAACACATAATTGTTTAAAAAATGCTCAGAATCATGAGTCATTAGAGGAATGCAAGTTAAAACCACAATGAGATACTACTAACATCTCTAGTAGAATGGTAAACAATAGAAACACAGATCACAGCAATTGTTGGTGAGTATGTGAAAAAACTGGAACTCTCATTCACTATTGGGATGTAAAATGGTATGATCACTGTAGAACAAAATCTGGCAGTTTCTGAAAATGTTAAACATTCACCTACCCTGCAACGAAGGCAACAGATAATAACACCATAGAAGTGAAAGCATATGCTCATACCAAGACCTGTGCATTCACGGTTATAGCAGCTTAATTTGTAATAGCCATAAACCCATATGCAATTAATAGAAGAAAAGGTGGGAGTCCCAGAAGGAGAGATAGATAAAGGAGAAGAGAAATTATTTCAAGAAATAATGGCCAAAAACTTCCCATATGTGATAAAAGAAAGAAATATAAATATCCAAGAAGCTCAATGAACTCCAAGAAAGATGAACTCAAAAAGACCACTGAGATGCATTCTAATCAAACTGTCGCAAGACAGAGACAAAAAGAGAATATTGAAAGCAGCAAAAAAGAACTAACTCATCGCATACAAAGGATATTCAAGAAGATGATCAGCAGATTTTTCATCAGAAACCTTGGAGGACAGAAGGCAGTGGGCCGATATGTTCAAAGTGCTGAAAGAAAAGAACTCTCATGTAAAGAATCCTGTATCTGGCAAAACTATCCTTCAAAACTCAGGGAGAAGTGAAGACATTCCCAGCTGAGGGAGTTCATTACCAATAGAATGACCCTGCAAGAAATGCTAAAGGGAATCCTTCAAGTTAAAATAAAAGAATGCTAGACAATAACTCAAAGCCATGTGAAGGAATAAAAATGCCTGGTAAAGGTAAATACATGGGAAATTTTAAAAACTTGTTATTATTGTAACTTTGGTTTGTAACTTGACTTTTTGTTTTCTCCATGATTTAAGAGACTAATGTGTTTTCAAAAACAATTATTAATCTATGTTTTTGGACACACAATATGTAAAGAGGTAATTCTGTGACATAAACAACAGAAAGTTTTGAGGATGGATCTATATAAGAACAGAGTTTTTGTATGTTATTAAAGGTAAACCGGAATAAATTCAAATTAAAGTGTTATAACTTTAGGATGTTAAAAGTTATTCCCAGGGTAACCACAAAGAAAATAGTTACCGAACATATACAAGAGGAAATAAGAGAATTAAATGTTTTTAAAAAATCAAACACAAAAGAAGACAGTAATACAGCATATGAGGTACAAAAACACTATAAAGCACATAGATACCACCTCACATCCATTAGGGCGGCTACCATCAAAAAACCCAAAAACCAGTGTTGGTGAGGATTGGAAACCTTGTATACTGTTAGTGGGAAAGTAAAATGGTACAGCTGCTGTGGAAAACAGTATGGCAGTTCCTCAAAAAACTAAAAATAGAATTACTATATCATCCAGTAAGTCTACTTCTGGGTATATACCCAAAAGAATTTAAAGTAGGGTCTAGAAGTGATATTTGTACACCCATGTTCAGAGAAGCACAATTTGCAATAATCAAAAGATAGAAGCAACCCAAGTGCCCATCAACAGAGGAACGGAAAAGTACAATGTGGTATATACAATGGAATACTATTTGGCCTTAGAAAGAAAGGAAATTCTGACACATGGTACAACACTGATGAAATCTGAGGACATTATGCTAGCCACAAAAAGACAAATACTTATGGTCGTACTCATATAAGGTACCTAGAGTAGTCAATTCACACAGACAGAAAGAAGAATGATGGTTTCCAGGGGCTGGGGCAAGGGCAGAAGTTATAGTTTAATGGGGATAGATCTTCAGTTCTGCAAGATGGAGATAAATGGTGGTGATAGCTGCACAACAATACAAATATACTTAATACCACTGAACTGTACACTCAAAAATGGTGAAAATGGTAAAGTTTATGTTATGTGTATTTTATCAGAATTTTTAAAAAATTTTTTAATAAACCATAAAAAATTGTAGAGCACTACTCACAGTAAAAGGAATGAACTATTAATACATATACACACAGCTTGGATGATTCACAAGGTAATTATGCTGTATGAAAGAAACCAGACCAAAAAAGAGTATAAATACATTATGATTCCAATTCAATAAAATTCTAGAAAAGGCAAACAAATCTATAGTGAAAAAATGAGTAAATAAATGGTTTCCTGGGGAAGGCAAGGAGAATTATAAAGGGGCATGAGGTAGCTTTGTGGGGAATGGATATGTTCGTTATCATCATTATAGTGTTGGCTCCCTGAGTGCAAACCTATATTAAAACTTATCAAATTGTGTGTATCAAATATGTACAGTCAACTTTTGCATGACAATTCTATCTCAACAAAGCATTAAAAGAAATTGTTGCTCATAAAAATCTGACCTCACCCTCATTTTAGAAAATCAGAAGATACGGCAACCTTATGATGACTCCGACATCTCTCCATGCCCCGGCACCGAAGAATGGCTGGCCATATCCCAGATGCTACATCCCTGGAGTATAGGATTTACTTTCTCTCAGTCTCTATTTTCCTGCCAGCACAGCACTGGCCTTGAGGTGCACAGTGCAGAAAGCCTGCAGCAATCAACAAAACATTTGTATTATTTGCTCTGCCAGTAACCTTAGTCACAGGACATGGGTGGAGGTCCTGACAATTTATGCAAACCCTGAATTCTGCACAGCCACGTTCAAGGGAACATTCGTGAATGCACCTTTAGAATAGGTCCATTCCTTCTGGCTTGCTATAGTCTCACCTACTCCCCACTAATCACACCCAGTGTTTCTGTGCAAATTATGGTCCCACCTGGGCCTGGTAGATCTTGCAGTTAGAGGTACTTATCTAATGCTGAACTTCAGGGCATATGGCCCCTTGGCGGGTGCCAGTTAAACAGCATCTGCTTAACGGTGTTAGAGAACATGTGGCATCCCATGAATAAGGGACCCAATTCATGCTACTCCCAGATGCAATGGTGGTTGTCACAACTGCCTCCTCCTCAAGGTAACACAAAAATTCATGCCACTCAGACCACAATATTAGAGGCCTTGGGTAGCAATGCAAATGAGACCAAGTCTGGACTGAGAGGTGTTCCCTGCCATCCTGCTGTCCCCTCTGGGGCAAAAAAATTAAAGACCCCTGTAGTTTTGTAGACCTTAATACTATTCTCAACCCACCCCACAACAGTGATCAGAAAACATGGATGATTAACCGTGGCTTTATCATAAAGCCCTTATTATCCCATGAACTGGAGCAATATGCAGTAGGTAGTTGTTGGGTCAGGTAACATGGAGGCTGGATAAATCCACGATGAGCATAACATAAGACCAACAATGACCCAGAAAAAGGAAAATCTTCTCTGCAAGCTGCCAGCAAGAACTCTGCTCAGGTCATCACAGCCAAAGACAGGTCGTCTCCACAGCTAAACCAGCCACAGGGGGTGGGAATGACATCTTTCCCATGGCCTCAGACCACTCAAAATTCATTTCAGTTATTGGAAGCAGAGAGGAGGTCCCCCTTCCCTGAGCATAGTGGAGTGGCTAACATACTCTGGAGAGCCACCAGTGTGTAGAGCTGAGATGGCTTCTGTCACCACTCTGGCAATGACAAAACTCTGATAAAAATCCATGGTCAGAAAAGGTAACTTAGCTCCAGAAAGCTTTCAACATACCTAGCATTCATAGGGAATCTCCCCAGTGTGGATACTTGGATGAACAAAGTTCAACTTCTGGCTGACAGCTCCCTCATAAAGTCTGCTCTCAGAGTTTATCTCTGGTGTGTGTCTTTGTGTTGAACAAGGAGGGAGCACATCCTCTATGCTCCTTTCTCTAGTGTGAATTTTCTGATGCCGAATGAGGGTAGGCCTTTGGCTGAAGGCTTTCCCACATTCACTGCATTCATAAGGCCTATCCGGTTTGTGAACTATCTGGTGCTGCCTGAGGTTGGACCTCTGTCTGAAGGTTTTTCCACATTCACTGCACTCATAAGGCCGTTCACCAGTGTGAAGTCTCCGATGGTTATTGAGGCTGGAGCTTTGATTAAAGAATTTCCCACACTCGCTGCACTGGTAAGGGCGTTCACCAGTGTGAAGCCTCCGATGGCTGTTGAGGCTGGAGCTTTGGCTAAACAATTTCCCACACTGATTGCACTCATAAGGCCGTTCACCAGTGTGAACTCTCTGATGTTTCATGAGATCGGAGCTTCGGCTGAAGGCTTTCCCACATTCACTACACCCATAAGGCCGTTCACCAGTGTGAACTATCTGGTGTTGAATGAGACTGGCAATGTGGCTAAAGAATTTCCCACATTCGTTGCACTTATAAGGTCTTTCTCCCGTGTGAACTCTCCAGTGTTTAATTAGGCTGGAATTGCAGTTGAAGGATTTCCCACACTGGCTGCATTCGTGGGCACTTCTACCAGTGTGAACCCTCTTATGATGAATGAGATTAGAACGCTGGCTGAAGAATTTGCCACATTCACTGCACTCATAGGGCTTTTCGCCAGTATGAACTCTCCTATGTTGAATGAGGTTGGAGCTTCGGCTAAAGAATTTCCCACAGTCACTGCACACGTGAGGGCTTTCACCAGTGTGAACTCTCCGATGTTTCATGAGACTGGAGCGTAGGCTGAAGAATTTCCCGCATTCAGAGCACTCGTAAGGTTTTCCTCTGTTGTGAACTCTCTGGTGTTGGGTGAGGCCAGCAGCATAGCTAAAGAATATCCCACATTTGCTGCACTCGTAAGGCCTCTCTCTGGTAAGGACTCTCTGGTGCTGAACAAGTGTGGATTTGTCTCTGAAGGCGTCCCCAAATTCACTGCACTTGTTTTGCCTTTGCACAGTGTGACAATCCACCACGCCCTCAGGGCTCTTGTGTTGCTCCTCCACACTGGGAGTGACCTGATGCTGGGGAAAGCTCCATGTGGCCATAACGTCCTTCCTGCCATCCCTGCATGCAACACGCTTCTCCGATGTGTGGTCTCGGCACGTCTCCCCAGGTGAGGCCCTGCCCTGCTCCGTTCTGATAGGTTTGCCTATGCCGTGCTGCACAGGCTGCTGGGGAAGGTTTGCATTGAGCTTAGATCCATTCCTATAAGCCTCACACGTATCTGGCTTCTGCCTGGGGTGTGTTGCCTGATGTTCAGCCAGGCGCAAAATGTCTTTCAAGTGTGGACCACACATGCCACAGGGATAGGTCTTCTCGGGGGATAGGGCTGCCTCCAGATTCCTGTCTTGTGACACTCCTTCTGTGGAAACACTATGCTGGGAAGGTAACTCCTTACCTTCTGTTCCACGACAGAAATCTGAAAGCAGAGACATGCTGGTGAAGATCATGTAAACGTTGATAGAAGGAAACAGCCCCATCACCTATGCCTGTCTGACCCAGAAATGAGTCCAGAGGATTGCTGGCAAGATAAGAAGCCTCAGGTCAGGGTAAGAAATGGTCTGCTCTACAGGACTGTGTCTGGCCAGGTCACAAAATAGGGGA
>CAUYSK010066116.1:0-38359 GCA_963575035.1 Avahi laniger
TTTGAGGTTGCTGTGAGCTAGGATGATGCCACGGCACTCTAGCCCGGGCAACACAGTGATTTTCTGTCTCAAAAAAAAAAAAAAAGAGGCTCCGTTAATGCCTTTCCCACCTTGACCCCCTGCTGGGATTTGGGCAGCCCACCTGAGGGTAAAAGTGAGTCTTGGGAGCAGATCCACTTACCCAGATCACTGCCTGACTCTATCTGGGTGGAGAGAGAAGGAGAAAGAGACAAAAACTAGGATTTTTGATAAATTACCTCCACCCCATCAGGAAATGCGAACCCATGACTGCACCCAGCAACCAGGTAAATTCTGTGAAGGGGAGAAATGGTAGGCAAGACTGTGAAAATCCCTTCTCTTGGAAACCAGAAGGATGGGGGAAAGATATTCTCTTATAGCAATAGTTATGTTTTTGTGTTTTCATTAGTTAAGGTCAGTGGAACTGATTTTCTATTTATGATAAAACATAAGGTTTCCTTTTAAAATAATTGAAGTAAATAAAATGGAGATAATTTAAAGAAAAATATTAAGGCACTAATAGTACAGGTAGTATGTGGCTATACCAAGATTATAAAGATGATGCTCAAATGTCTAAACTTTAGGAAACACTGGCCCATTTCCTATTCCCTGAAATCTCAGTGTCACATTTCATCTTTGCAAACTGAAGATCAGACTCTCTTGTCCTAATGTTCTCCATGAGGGACAGAAGGCTTTAGTTCAATTCTTTGACCACTGATTACGGTTTGATTCTGTGTCACTCAACAGAGTGGTTAGAACAAATAAACTAAGACCCTTGGCATATTATTGGCCTTGATTTCATATATATAAATCATTTATGGGTCAAGTCATATGATCTTAATAGTATTGATCCAAGGCTTTTAATTCTCTCTGTCTCTCATTTTTAAAAAGTTCACGGTGAGAATCCAAGAGGGTAGGATAGCAAAATTCCTTTTTAAAATGGCATAAAAGGAGACTGTGTCCTTCAACAATTTGATGCAGTTTTTAGATGAACTAGGAATATGTCCTACTGCCATAGCAAACAGGAAACCAGTATCCTTTTACCCACTGCATGTCAAGGCTATACTCACAGGTTCCAGGAGGCAACTTGGCTAAATGGTGCCAGATAGAATTAGCTAAATGTGAATTAGGCTAAAAAGAAAAACCTGTATTTGGCAGAAAAATCTTGGCATCCAAATGACAACATTAAATTATCCTACCCCAAAGGTGTATTCGCTATGTTACCTGGAGGCCATTTTGCTGCCAAATATTCCTGAAAGGTTCATTACTGTGTATTTTTACTCAAAATCAAAAGCAGTTTCCAACTATGCCTATGTAAGGAGTGACAGCTTCACCCAGTATAAAAGTCCTCAGAAAAGATGGAGCCATCTTGTATTTGAGTCCTTATAAAGTGTCCATGCTGAAAGGCATTCTCTAAATTACTCTCTTTTGAACCATGAAGTACTGTTTGTACAGCCTGAAGTGAGCAGACTCAGTGCTAATTTGGGATGTTTATATAGGTCACTGCATGGACTTGGTAACAGAGAAGGCAAAGAAATTTGACACAGATTTAGTCCTTATTCTTGGTGATGTGAACTCACGTGCAAGTGTTGAATGTAAACAAGCTGTCGGAAAGTCATCTCAACCAGCAAGATGCGAAGCAATGATGTTGCTGGGATCATGACTGCACCCCTTCCCGACCAAGAAAGGTCAACTATTCTAACATCTTGGGGATGGGTGCATGGGACTGGGAGAAAATTTCGCTCATGTCACCATACCTGGATTTTAAAAGCGGGGCTGTCCCAGACAACTGTTAGACAACGTGAAACGAGATCCTGATGCCAAAGATCAATGAGAACTTAAATAATATTGTTTCATATGATATGCGAAGGAAGAGAAGCAGTATCTCAAATTCATATATTTGTTCAGATAATGTGATTTGAAATATGTCTGAGTAACTAAAAAAATTAGACATTACAAGTAGATAGCTATTTCATCTAAATTCCCAAAAGTTTCCCTGAGGTTGAGCTATGGGAGATTGCTGCTTTTCTAGGCCAAAAGAGCTAAGTGTTGGCAATTTCATGTGGTTTAACTTCATAGACTCAAGCTGGCAAAACATTTTAAAAAACATCATTGGGGAAATGGTGAATCACCTTGGCTGTGGCAGGCATTTATGCTACAACCTGAAAGGGAGACTTTGGAACTTTCTAAACTTAGAATCTTCCAGACAAGAGCCAT
The DNA here is from genome assembly GCA_963575035.1 of Avahi laniger. Classification (NCBI taxonomy): domain Eukaryota; kingdom Metazoa; phylum Chordata; class Mammalia; order Primates; family Indriidae; genus Avahi; species Avahi laniger. Next base: position 2,236 of record CAUYSK010066116.1, read on the forward strand.
GATGGTGCTTTGGAGATTCGATGGAACATTTGTTGAATTTTTTAATTAACTGAAAACCATTGTGGGAGACAAACTTTGGCTTTGCCAGTAGTTTCCCTAGGAATCCTCTTCTTTTTAGAATAATCAAGCATTTAGTTGTTTTCATTATAAATTATAATTTTTTGTTGACTATTTGCCCAATTTATTAGATAGATCTTCTTTCACATGAAGTCATAGAATACTTATCTTTCATATGCTCACCATTAGTGGCAAATTGTTTGCCTCCAGCCAATAGCAAAATCAAACGGCAGAAGTTCTAGGAGGGATAAGATAATCATTATTCACCTTGCGGAATTCTACAGGCTTTATCTCTCTGTCAGTCTGGACTGCCTATAATTTGCAATTCCTGGACTATATGGCTTTGATCCCCCATAGAATCACCTTAATAGAACTATTATTTCATACTCTTAATAATTCATACTTATCATTATTTTATGTAGAAAATAGTAGTGTGCAGATTATCCCAAGATTTCCTATAAAAGTAATTATGGAGGATACATTCTGTTGACCAGATGTAAAGATCTACCTTGGGAAATTGATTCTGTCTTAAGTTCCCATGATTAGACCACACAACGCACATTACCCATCAATTTTCCTCTTTGCCTTGACTGTTAGGAAACTCACAGCTACATTTGAGCTAAATCACCATAGAACTTTTCTCATTATAATATTTCTTGATATGATTCTGCCTTCCTCTTGATTATGCAGCTTTTTATCTGGAATTTGTGTTGACCCTTGATCAACTCCACTCCCCAAATGTCAGCGTAGTCTTGCAGAGCAGGCTTGGTGAAGTGCCCACCTCACGCCCCTCTCTGCTTGCCCTTGTTGCAACAACAAAAACAACAACAAAACAAAAACCCCAAGATTTGTGCCTAATTTCTTACTTCTCAGATAATAATATACTGTTAGCATATAATATAATGCTAGCAAAAAGATAATGTATATCCGTTCTCTATTCCAAGGTCTAACAAACTTTGTTGATGGGAAGTTCTTCTTAAAAGACAATTAAAATTTTAGTGTTGCAGCATAAGTCTCTTCTTCCTAAAGAATTTAGAGTTAGAAGTTATGGATTTGAATCCTAGCTGTGTAACCTCAGAGAAATCACTTTTAAAAACTTTGTGGACCTCAATCCCTTCTCTCTGCAAAATGGGAATAAAAATCTTAGTTATTACAAAGAGAAAATGATACGAAGCATGTGAAAGAACTTTGTTCCCTGAAGCCAGTGTGGAAGTCACATCATTATTATTTAACAGCAGGAGAAGGATAGAAGTCACGTATAAAATACTTTTGTGCCCTGAGTACTCTACCTAAGCTGTTTTATCTTTGCTTCTCCATATTATCCAGACGCTCCTTGCTATGCCTCTGCCCAAGGGCTCTGAATGGCTGTGGCCTCTGGAAAGAGGGTTTAGGACTGTGATGGTGGCATGAATTGCCCTTAAAGCCACCATGAGGAGCCTAGAACTGAACCCCATGAGGACCAGGCTCATCTGGGTATAGTGAGCTTTAGAGCCCATGCTGGTCTCTGATACAGGTAAATGCCCAGCATATAAGGACAGCCAGGTCAGGGACTGAGGCACAGCTACGGTTAAACTATAAATACATCCTTCCTTCTAGGCCTCGAGAGGAACAGAGCCCCTTCCTCGAAGCCTGAGGGTAGGATAGCAGGCCCACTCACAGGTAGCAAGGTGCCAGGTTGCACATACGTCAGTTGACTGGTTCTCTTCAGGTAAGTTCCAGACTGAGATGTGCTGGGGTGGGCTGTGTCCATTAACCATCTGTCACTCAGCCATGATCCAATTAGCTGTGTGTAGTCAATCATGTTCTGGTCAGATACGGATCTGCGAGACACCTGTCAGCCACACAGACTTGTCTGCAGTTCTTCCAGGCACATGGGAGTGAAATCAACATCCATCACACACAGAACCACCAGGTGCATTTCCGGCAGACACTGCTGAGCGAGGAAGGGGCACAAACCACGTGCCCCCATCAGCAAGCAGTAGGAAGGCTGATGTAAGAATTAGGCAGTTGCTGCCTAATATTTTCTCTTATTGCCTTTCATTCATGGTCTTGTCCTTTCTTCTGCAGTTTGTGTGTGTGTGTGTGTGCGTGCATGTGTGTGTACTCAGAGGGTGTGGATGCCAAATGGTGGTGGTGGGGATACAAACGGGAGTAGCATTGTACCCAGAGATTGGGTTCAAAAGTCAACAGGTCAGGTGACAAAGGCAGTAGGCAAAATGGCCTTGAGAAATCTCTTCCATCCAACACTGCCAGTTTTACCTTCTGTCTTAGTCTATTTGGGCTGCTGCAGCAAAATACTACAGACTGGATAATTTACAAACAGTACAGATTTATTTCTCACAGTTCTGGAGGCTGGGAAGTCCAAGATCAAGACACCAGTAGGTTTGGTGTCTGGGAGAGCCTGGTCTCTGCTTCTAAGATGGTCCCTTGATCATTGTGTCCTCACATGGTGGAAGGACGGAAGGACAAAAAGGGGCTGAACTCACTCCCTTAAGCTCCTTTACGAGGGCACGAATCTCATCCAGGAAGGTGGAGCCCTCATGGCCTAATCCCCTCCTCAAAGCTCCACCTCTTAATACAGTTGCATTAGGGATTAAGTCTCAACACGACTTTGGAGATTGCAAACATTTAAACCAACGCACCTTCCATCATCGCTACAGGTTTCTGTTTATCCAGCGGGGCATCTGAGGAAGTAGGTGGCTTGCATTTAGGGGCCATGGAGTATAAAAAATAAGCAGTAATCAACATCAGGATCACAATGAGTGAGGCCAAATGCCCACACTGTGGAGGGCAGCAGAGATTCAAGGGACAAAAGATCCATGCCTCCTTCTCGTAGTCACTCTGTAATATATGCTCGTGGAGTGAAATGGCAAATAAAATTGCTTACATTTTTAAAGTCATCTGTTTTTCTCTCTGACAGACTAGAATTGAATTTAGCTAAATTAAATGTTCTATGAGGTGACTCCATTGTGTCATCAGGTGAAATGCAATCTGCCTTGTTTTAAAGGTGTTGAAAATGTGTTTGGTCCAGTGCCCAGAGCTCAGGTTAAATCCAGGCACACAACTGCATAACAAAACTCCAAGCCCTCTGATTTATGCTCTCAGGTGTTTCCTGGCTATGGGAAAAAGGGAGAGGGGAGATTATGCAAGGATGTGCCAGAGCTGCCTAGTTCTGTCTCCTGAAAGCTGAATGTGCATGTCTCTTCCTAACTCTACATTCAGTGATGCTACTTTGGTAGTTTGAAATTGGCCATGGTGGGTATATTTACACCAGGGAAATTGGCAGATGCTACAAATCAGATGTCTCCTCTTCCCCTGCCACACTCTCAGAGAGCCAATTTACTAGATGTAGATGAGGGGAGGGAAAAGTTGGTGCTGGAATCATTTGCTTTCAGAAGACAAGTGGAAGGGATAGAGAGATAAATATTGGAGGTCTCAAATGTGGGGGGTGCTTCAGCCATTTTGAAGATGGGTTGTTGGAAAATATTGGTAAGCTAAGAGACAGCTTTTTTTATAATTGGAGTTTTATCATGCCAGAGATTAACTGCCTTCCAAATATCTCTTCTCTCCTTCCTTAGCATCAAAATCCTGGGTTGTCAGGGAAGCAATGTGTTCAACTAAGAGGTTGCATTTTCTGGCCCCCTTTGCAGCTAGAGGTGCGTGCCTCTATACTATATTGTCTTTAGACAGAGGCAAGGGAAAGGAAGCAGGGACTGACAGAGGTATAGACACAATTTGGTATGTAGGAAAAAGCATACTCACATATTGATGCAAAACCACAGAGAGAACCAGACACACCTGGAAGCTCTGCTATGTGGATAAGGCTCAGTGGCCAGAAAGTGAGGTGTTCCCAAATGTTGGCTCTCCCCTCTTTTACAGGAGAATGCCCCCCCTTTTTTTTAGCTGAGTACAGTACCACCTAAATTAAAGATTATATTTCCCAGCTTCTCTTGCATCTGAGTGTGAGCAAGCGACTGAGTTCTACCCAAGGCGATGTGAGGGAAAGAAGTACCAACGTCTCTGCACAACCCTAGGGGTGCCATTCACAACATGAGGCAGCTATGAGTAGAAGTGATGTTGCAACCTCAAATGGAAGAAGTATGTTCTTCCTGTGCCCCTTTTTGCTCCTGAGAGACTGAATGTACCAACCGACAATGGCAATAGAATTCGGACCCACAACACAGCCTCTTCAGCAACCAACCCAGGAAGCTGAACTACAACTTCTGTAGCAACTGACCCAGAATGGGCAGGACTTGGTTAATGACTGTCAGCTTCCCTATTTTTTGTTCCTGTTTCCAACTCAGGACCAACTGGGGAAAGTCAAATATGCATCCAAACCAATCACATAAGATGCCCCACCCCTGATGAGCCAGCATCCAGCCCGCCTGTGCCAACAGCCTCCAATGAGGGCACATTTGCGGCCTTCCCTCTTTTCTGCCATGAAGTTTTCCCACTCCTCTGCCTGCCTTCTAGTCTCTGCCAAAGGCAGGGTTCCTTGCCATAGCAAGCTCTGGACCAATAGACTCTGTTTGCTCTCTTTCGTGGGGGTGGGGGTCTTCATTTATTTCTACACCCACTTCCTGCTGAGTGGAATACAGACATGGGGTGAGCCAACTTGAATTGTGAGCACTAAGATGCTAGGGCCCCCCGTTTCTGGCATCATGGAACCGCCATACACTCCATTCTGTTAGTGAGAAACATGCTTCAGTCTTTTAAGGCTCTGCCATTTTAGGTCTCTGTTTCAGCAACCTAACAAAACACACACACACACACACACACACGTACACATCCGAGGAGACTTTTTTTTAGCTCAGATTGAATAGTCAAACTTCATCTATTTAAACCGTACTAATTTGGAACTTGTGCAAGTTTGCCCTGGGGCTGCCTGGGTAAAGGGTACATTTGCACTGTATTAAAAATCAGAGTTTGCTGAGCAGATTCATGTATTCCAGATTTCACTCATTTAAACTAGGATTTTTAAGGTACTTTAGCATCTTTTATTTGCATGCAATGATTGATATGCTAATTACAAGAGACTCATACCTATTCATTAATATTTGGAGTTTACTTAGTCCTGGCAGTCTGTGAATGCTTGTAATGCAAAGGAAGAAAGTTGCATTTATGCACACAAAATTCAGAATTTTTGTCAATTCTGACTGGACTCTTCCCAATCAGAATAAATAAACAAATTTCACTGATTCTTTCTCGGGTGATCCCTTTGCGTTTCAGTGTGACTCTGTCTCCCTTTGGATACAGCTTTGGCCACTACATGGCCCAGGATCATAGGACACAAAATACTTTGGGTGGGGAAGATACAAGGGCAATTTATTAATCTCCACATATAATCCATCCTTCTTCTGGTCACCAGAGTTAAGGGCCCCAGCTTCCAGGCAGGAACAGTTCCCGCCTTCCTCCATGTCACTTCTCTAGGCCCACAGGGGAAGCATGGATGGGTGGACCCACAGAACTGACTTCTTGGGGCTGTGGGCCCAGCCATTTGATGCCCTGTAAGACACTTGGGTCAGGAAGATGGGCCAAGACACAGAACTAATGTCTTAGGCTTTTGTGTCTTCCACCCTCATAAGTCAGACCTGACTTTCAGGGACCTTCTACCATGCCTAACAGAGTGGACAAAAGCAAAGAGGCCCCTGGATGTTCAGCCATCCTTCCTGGTCTCCTCTGGGTAGTATGGCGCTATCTGGGAAGCATGTCCCAGAAATGTAGTTCCCTGGGACGTCCTTGTTCATGACCCCGGGCCTCCAACATCCATCCACCCTCTCATCCATCCATCCATCCAACATTTGCTGTGTGCCTGCTCCATGTTTGCAAGACAGTCTTGACTCTTGAGGAGTTCATGGTCTGTGGCGGAGGTAGACATTTACACAAATAATTATAATCTAGTGTGATACAAGCTGTAACTGAGTTACATACAAGCTACCAAGTGAACACAGAAGAATGAGCAGATAGCTTAGCTGGCAAAGGCTTTCCAAATACTAAGCAAGTGACACTTGTGTGAAGTCTTACTGGAAGCGTGGGTTTCCATTAGCTGGAGATGTTGGGTGTGGGATAGCATTCCAGGCAAAGGAAACGGAGGCTTGAAAGAGCCAAGAAAAGGCACATAGTTCTGTAGGGTTGGAGCTGAGAATGAGGGAGGAGGAGGAGATGCACCAGAACTGTAACCTGAGGTCCTCTTGGGCGCCATGCTGGAGGATTTGGACCTTACCTGAGGTCACAGGACACATTCAAGGCAGGGTTGGGACTCAAAAGCCTACAGGGTCAGGCAAATGATGTAACTCAGTGAGGGGGCTGCGTGGGGGTTGGAAACTGGGGAGTGCAGCCCCCATCCAAAGGCACAGCCGCCTGTTGCCATGCTGGGGTGCAGGCTCAGTGTAGCCATGTTTCCATTTTCTAAAAGATAACGAGCTGGAAATCCATATTTTTATATGAATGCTTCTAGTTTTCAACTGTGGGCAATTATTTCAAAATATCACCCTGGCCAAGCAAAAAGTTATCTGATGTCCCATCAGCCCTTGGACCTTTAGTTTGGCGCAACTGATTTAGATCACATTAGAAATTTAGAATTTCTAAGTGGAGAACTGATACAGACTTATGTCAGAGAGAGGATGTCCCCACAGATCTTACGTGGTCTTTCTGCCCCAGCCCCTGCTGACAAGAATCTCCTTACCCACCTCCACCCCTTTGCCCCTCCCCCACACAGTCTCTGCCCCGCCCCCCCACCCCCCAACTCACCCCCAGCTCCTGCCACCTTCTCCACTGGGAGAAGCTGGATGAATGAACCGTGCTGCAGACCTGGCTTACAGAGAAAAGCCCAGCGTTAAGGACATGAGAGAACCATATTTATTTCACATGGACAAGCATGATTCCGTCGCATGCTGAACACGAAAGCTCGTGTGAGCAAAGTACCCGTAACAGCAGAATTTATGTGCTTTTGTCCACAGGGAGCAGGGAGAGTCATGAAGTGGTTTTCAGAGACAGTATCCTTCAGAACACAGGCTCTGAAGTCACCAGTGTATTCCATCACCAAAGAGTCTGTCTCACAGGAGTGGCCAGGGGGTGCTTCCAGGGTTGCAATCTCATGATGAGTTGCCAAGTTCTGAGGAGGACTGAGGATGGTCTCCTAACCCACCACCCAGGGTGTCTCGGGGAAAGAAGCTCAGAGGGAAGGTACATGCCACTTGGAATTAACAAGGCCACTCCTGGGCAGACAGTGACAGGGGCCTGACTGCTGCATCCTTAGCAACAGAACCATCACCACTTACAATATCCATCATCGGGGGAAGATCCACTCTTCTTAAAGCAGTTCCCCAAGGCCCCTTATGGGCGGAAGGGAACTGACTGGACGTCCCAGAGCAGATAACTTTGCCCAGAATGGAGAGAGCTAGTGGCAGGGACCCCCTGGTCTCTTGGCGTTAGCTGTGCTTCCGGGTTCCAAGATGATGGACTCCAAGCTGAAAACGAGGATGGAGTCTCGACTTGTTGGGGGAAGAGGATCAGAGGCTCCGAGAGCAAACCTCAAGGAAGAGACCACAGAAGAGCCTTTGCCTCTGGGTGGCTTACTCCCACCTGAAGTCCTGCCCAACGGTTTCATAAAATTTAATATTATACGGTCTATAAAACTCCCGAAGCTGGTCTATGACTTCAGGATCAATCTGTACATGAGTTCTCCCTTTGGATTTGCCCAGGCATCGAGGCAGGAGGCTCGACTGTGTTTTTTTCAAGCAAGGGAATCCTTTGGTCTTGTTGAAGTAGAAGTGCTTGTCGGTGATGAATCTCTTGATGCCCAGGAAGTCCTGGACGCGCCCCATCTCGCCCGCGGGGTCGGTGATGAGCCGCTCGCCGCTCACGAAGTGGATCTGGGCCAGCGGGAAGTACCGCAGCCAGCTCTCCAGGTGCAGCACGTACATGCCGATGCGGATGGCGTTCCACGACACGTCCACCAGGCCCAGGCTGCGGTTGCGGAAGGACAGGCCCTCGAAGGTAGGGATGTCGGGCTTCTTGGAGAGCGTCTGGGTGTAATCGGAGATGGCGCGCGTCACGGGGTTGCGCACCACCACGATCAGCTTGGTGTCTCGGGACATGTTGAAGATGCGGCGAGGGGCCTCTTGGGTGACGAAGTAGCTGGGCGTCTTCTCCAGCGTTATCTGGGTCTCCAGGGTCCTGGGCATCAGGCTCCTAGGGGCAGAAGCAACACGTCGTCAAACAGGGTTCCCCTGGGGGCCCGGGACTCAAGCACAGCACACCGGCTTGCTCCACCCCGTGACCTGTTCAGTCCTGTCCTCTCTGGCACATTTGAAACTCTCACCTGGTGAGAAACCCACTTTAACTCTTGTTGATTTTTTATTTTTTTTAATTTTTAACAAGTTTGCTTTAAAAACTGGAAACAACCTAGATGTCCATCCATATGTGTTAAATAAATTGTGGAACAGACAATTAGTAGAGTTAGGCAGATCTATATGTGTTAATATGGAATGATTTCCAACATATCATGTTACATGCAAAAAAGCAAGATGCAGTATGTATACGGTGGGAAGGACACACAGGCCACCAGTAAAAGCAGTTGCTCCTAGGGAAGGAAGTTGAGGTGGCTGAGAAACTAGGAGATGAGAGATAAATGAGAATTTCTTTTTATTGTGTAATCTTTTACACGGCTTGAAATTTTCAATGCATTTATTGCATATTCAAAAAATACAAAGTAAGCCACTGAATATTGTTCTGGCAAAAGATATTTCTCCAATTATATTAAGAAAATCTTTTTTGGGGGGTGAAAAAAGCTTGTTTTGCAAGAATAGCAACTGTTTTAGATATGAGTTCTGACGTCTTCTCCTGTCAAAAAACATCTGAAATACATCCTTTGTGTAGGCTTGAAGAAGCACAGAACTCCAGGCTGGTTGGGACCTCAGTGGGAAGCCAGGTAATGCAACCCTTCTCTCTCTCATTTTTTTAATTTTCTGTCTCTGCTTCAGACTTTATGGGGTGATGGAAGGAGGCTCTAATGTCTCCTTCCCAGGTACGTCTCTTTTGGGCTTTGATGGAGGGGAATTCCTGGTTCCCGGTCGTTACTTTTTGATGAACGTCATATTTTATCCTTAAATTAGTTTTTCTTAATCCTGGCTGCACATTACAACTACCTGAGAAATTTATTCTTTCTTTCTTTTAAAAATAAAGATGTCTGGGCTCTGTCCTAAATCAATTGATGTAAAATGTTGGGGGGGGTTGTACTTTTCTAAAGCTCCCCCCGTGATTCCAAGGTGAAGGCAAAGTTGAGAAACACCCTTCCCCAATCATCCTTTCTCCAGTCCTGACACTGTGACTTACCAACCCTCAAAGCATTCATCTTCACATTCCCTTGGGATATTGACTCCTGGTTCCTAGTCTTCTTCCCAGCTCCTACTGTCATCTCCATCCAACAACCTGTCCTCACAGTGCTTTGACCTTCACTACTCCGAGTATGTCCATGTTCTCTTGCCTTCACCATCTCTTCCTCCTGGCTGTTCCTTGGGTCTTGTCATTGAAATGGACTTAATTCTGAAATGGTTAACTCAGAAATCTCATTCTAGGACTATGTGGTGAGTTGAATGGTGACCCTCCAAAGTACATGCCCACCCAGGACCTTTGAATGTGACCTTATTTGGGGAAAAAGTCTTTGCAAATTTAATTAAATTAAGCCTAGATATGAAATCATCTTAGATTAGGGTAAGCCTTAAGTCCAGTGATGAGCGTCCTAAGAAGAGAAGAAAAGGAAGACGAGACACATAGGGAATGAGGAGACCTGCATTCAAAGGCAGAAAGTGAAGTAAGATATCTATAAGCCGTGAATACCAAGGAATGCCACTAGCAGCCTCCAAAAGCCAGGAGAGGGGCACGGACTAGATCCTTCCTCAGGCCATCCAGAAGGAACCAATCATACTAAACATTTGGTTTCAGACTTCTGGCCTCCAGAAGTGTAAAAGAACAAATTTCTGTTTTTTTAAGCCACCCAGTTTGTAGTCATTTGTTACAGTAGCCACAGTAAACTACAGATGCCAGCCTTGCTTCCTTCCACCTTTACCACGGTCTCAAACTCATTACACCTATTTTCAAATTCATCCAGGAGCCTCTCGATCTCACTTTCTTTCCACTTTCCCGAGACCCAGTGAACAATCATTTCAATAGCATCATCATCATTATTATTATCATTATTGTCATCAACTTCATCAGGCTAATTCCAGCCTTTTATCCTTTCTAATTCTGTCCCTGAGTTGTCAAACAGCAGTGGAGAAAATTGCTGGCCCTTACAGTAAGTGGATCCTTTATATATTTATTAATGTAGCTTTAGTTGAACCCTCAGTACTGCTCTACAGTTTTATATTTGTCTTTACAGGCCCTCCCTGTCATTCTTCATAGCAAATACTCCCAATTCTCACCATAAACTCCCAACTCTAATTTTGTCACCCACTCGTAACATGCAACTAGTCTCCCACGACAGTAGAAAGGTATAAGTGGTCCCCCTCCAATGCCTTCCTCTCCATTATCTTGAAATTGACCTTGATTTGCACCCATCCTGAGCCCCTCCTGCTAGCCTCAGAGAACAAGCTATGCAGGGGCTCACCTGTCCACCCGTGCTCAGGTCCCTTCTCCTACTGCCTTCTCTGCAAACCTACCCATTGCCCCTTGAGCCTTCAAATCCCCTGTGCTACTAGGCTGAGACAACAGATACTTTGCTTTCAGGCCCAAAGTCTATATGGAACTTGTGGGTTGAAAGTTTAAATAATATTTATTAGTATTGAGTAGACCAATTTTTTTAAAGGATATCATTGTGAGCAAACAATCACAAAGGCACTTGAATAGAATTCTTTGGCTGGATTTTCTTAGAAATCTGGCTATATCCTATTATGAACTTGGCACATATTGTAATTAGGTGTTGGCCCTTATGACAAGAGTAAACAAAATTATATAAATGTAACAGGGCATTTAAACTCTGTTTAAAGACTTTCCAAACTCTATAGGGCAACACAAAGAGGTGGACGTGACAAGCCGTTAAACAGCTTTGCAATATCCTTCCACACAGTAAAGAGAGGAACTGAGGATGCAACATTTTCCAAGCTTGTTGGACTATGGAGCTATGAACTATTTCCAGGAGCACCAGTTAACATCTCTCTCTGTTACCAGTTTGGAAAGTTATCACCAATTCCAGTGATCTCCAGAGCATCACATCATTCCCCTGTGTGTGCACTGAAGTGAAAATCCACCCTTCTAATTCCTAATCAGCATCTCAGTTGCAAAACCAAATGACAAATAGCAAGGACGATATAAGAACCAGACTGTAAACTAGATCATTGTAGCCACGCCATGAGTCAAAGAGTCCTATGGATTTCAAATTTTCTCTGTTCCCCCAAAACACCTTTGCATATTTACTTCTCCTTAGGTCACTGGAATAGAAAAAGGAATCCTGTGACAACATGCATGGGGACTGTGTCTGCACCCCCATGCTCTGTGCACATGGTGAGAAGGTGCTTAGACTTTACTTTGAGGCCCATCTTCCTTCCTTATGTCACTGCTTAAATTTTGCTTACTTGTTTCCAGCTGCTAACAAACAGCTGGACTTTTCTCTCACCCCGTAACCCTCTTAAGCTTTTGTCTCCTTTTTTATGCAGCTCTGCAAAAATTACTGAAGGAATAATCTAACACACCCTGTTTGGACTTACCTCCCATTTGTTATTTTAACTTGCTCAGCAACAATTTCCCATACCTCTGGTTAACAGCCCCAGATTTTTCTTTGAGGAACTATCACTCCTAGCTTTGGACAAAATCTTGGTGGGCCAAGGGGTGGGTGCATGATCAAAGTTAGACCACTAAGTACCAATTGTGTTATAAAGACTAAAAAAATGGATCATAAATACTGAAAATGGAGCTCTCCAACCAGGACATAGGAAGCTGGAAGAGAGAAATTCCCCCATCAGTTTCTGTTACCAAATCCTACAGCTGTCTGGTTCTTGCCCTTTTCGAAGACCTGGTCCTTTCATTTTCCTCTGGATTCTGTGACTTACTCCACATCCTTCCAGTAAATCATTACTAGTTTAAGTTATTCAGAATTGGTTTCTGTTGCTTGCAACCCAAGAATTCTAACTCATCTTTTGCAATCTGGCTACTTCTCCTTCTTTTCTATGGAAGTTATTTATACTCACTCGACTTGATTATAAACTCCATGAGGGCAGGGCAGGGCAGGAAATATCTTATTTGCAGCTATATCTCAAGAAGCTACCACAATTCATGGCACGAGTAAGGTCTCCGTCAATATTTTTGAGGTTGAAATGAAGCAACAACCTGTCTATTCCAGTTATGTTTAGATGCCTTCATCCCCTTTTCAAATTGCCAACTCTCTCCGAACCATTCTGGATCTCCCCAATGGTCTGTCTCCCACTTCTCTCCTTCAACGTGATCCTCCTGGATGACCTCAATCCTTCCTCAGCCTTTAACCATCCCCAGAGAGATGCTGACCCACAAACCTGTAACTGCGGCTCACGCCCAGCTGTCTATGAGCCGCATACCGATCTCGACAACTTGACTCACCATTTTCCTCCCAAAACTTACTTCTCTCTTTTGCCTGCTTTTACAGATATCACCGTGAAAGCAGAAAAACCTCAAAATCGTTCTCGACTCTTCCTCACATCTAATGTCTTTCACTCTTGTAAGTTTTATTCCTCCAACCTTCTGAAGTCTCCCCACGGCTCACTGAGCCCACTCACATGGCTGCAGGCCCTTGTTAACTCTTCCTCAGACAAGAGTTATTTCTCTCTGACCTCCCTGCTTCTACTTGCTCTCCCTTTCCATCTATTCTGCATTCTGTGTCCACCAGGAAATCCAGTCATGAATTCCAAACTTTCTAGAGCAAAACCGAACATGTCAACCATCACCGATTCTTTTGAATAAAGCCCATATTCCCTGGCTGGGTACTCGAGCCCCTGCCTACCTTTCTAGAATTAACAATTGCCACTTCCTGGTAACCTGATGCTTATGCCACAGTGAACACAAAATCCACTCCCCAGACGTGTCCTGCTCCTCCAAGTGTGCTGTGCACTTGCTGGGTGTTTTGGTTCAGTTTTTCAAGACCACGGATCATCTTTGTTTCTTTTGCCCTCATGAATGCCTGGTCATGTTTCCAAGTCCAAACCCAAAGCCACACACACCCTCTGTGAATCCTTCCTTGTGATCTCTCAGCACTTTGTAGATCCACCTGCTAGCACCCTCATCCCATCCTGTGGGAATTATTTGTTATGAGTCCACTTATATCAACAAATCAGCATCTTGGACATGTTTTCTGTTCATTTCTGCCTTCCTAGCACAACACCATAGCTGCTCAACAAATGGATCCATTTATGAGGTAGATGCAATTTTGAGGCTCCCCAGATGGTTCCTGTGGGCTACCAGTCCTAAGAACCACTGCTGTAGACTGTGCCTTCCTTCAGCCACATGTCCTTCAATATAGGTGTTCATGAATATTAACTGGGTGCATCTTACAGAAAAATTCCTGGGCCCGTCCCCTGTACGTTCTGATTTCAATGGGCTTGGGGTGCAGTCCACACACCTACATTTTAAATAAGCTTCCCTCATGATTCTTATAATCAGGAAGCTTGGGAAATACAACCTTAATATTAATAATAGGTACCCTCATAAGTACATGATCACACTCATTACTGTCTAATATATTATAAGTTTATTTGTTTACTGTCCCTGGCCACCCCCTGCTCCACGCCATTGTAGAGTATAAATTCCAAAAGTGAGTGTTGTTATCTTGTTCACTGCCGTGTTCTCTGCATCTAGAGGACGGCTGGCACTTAGTAGGGGTTCAGAAAATACTTTTCAAAGGGAAAAAATAAAGATGAGGCTGTCATCTGAGAACAATGAGGCAGAATCATACTGTTTATCCTAGTGGAGAGCTGTCCCTCTGTCCCACGCCACAGAAGTCCATACTCCATCACCCTAAGGGAAAAATCACAGACTTCCTGTAGCCTCTCCCCGCCACAAAAAAGAAAAAAGAATTCAAATATTCTCTTACCATGCTGAGGCTCTCTGGAAAGTAAATTTTTCACCCACATTGGGCCACCCAGGGGAGCAGAGACAGCGCCCTGGGCCCCGCCGTCCACACTGGGACATCCGGTGCGTGTGTCAGCACGTGGGCGCCGCCTGATGTTGGGCTATCATTGCAAACTTACCGAGCTGGCACACCGCCGATTATGACTGATAGGATTCTTCGGAAGATTTCATTTTCTGCTAAATTTGTACACCCTTTGTATGTGTTCTGGAAGGCCCGGCTGCCTGGGGGACCATGGTGATTTATTAGCTCCTAACTGGGCAACCAGGCTCTTTGAAAATCATTGCAGTCTCCGGAGGCATAATTAGGAGTGGAAGAGGAGGGAAAAGGCCTTACTGCAAGAAACCAGTTCTCAAAACTAAACCTGCTAAACCCCACGCGCCGAGCCAGGCGGCAGGCGCAGCACCTGTGGCCGTTTATCCTCGTCTGGTTGAGCGTGGACACGAGTCTCCTCTCATATCATGAGACCACTTCCTTCTAAGTCCACAGCCCCAAATCCTTACATTTATGTGACCCAAGAGCAAAACGTTAAGTCCCAGCTTAAACTCCAGCAACCATTCTTCACGCTCACGGGGTCAAGTCCCTACCGGGATTTCTGCAGCTCTTCCTGATCCTACCGTGCGTGGCTACTCCTGGGCTCTGGCCAGACCGGGCTATTTCAAGTCCAGTCTCTACTCCTCCCAAAGACTCTATTTGTCATGCTACGGGACCTTTGATGTGTTGTTCCCTTTGCATGAAGCCCTGCTTAACCTGCCTGGCAAAACCTCATCTCTCAGCTCATCATCACCTCCACCACGAAGCCTTCTCTGACTATGCCCTTAGGGTTTCCCCCTGCCTGGAAGAGTTGGGCATTTTTTTACCCTTGTGATTCCGTGGTACCTACTATAGACATAAACCACTTTTGACACATTATCTGAGTCTGTCATCCCCCCAAAGAGTAAGGTCCCTGAAATAGGCATCATGACTGTCACATCTCTATTTTGATGATGCCTACCTAGTCCTGTGCCTGTATACATTCATGTATTCATTCAAGAGACAAACATTTATTGAGTGCCTACTATATTATAGGGATACAAAGATAAGTGAAGTGCAGTTTCTTTCTTCAAGGAGTTAACAGTTTTGTGGACCAATAGGGGTTAGAGGTTACAGGGTCCCTTTTCCCCAGTGTGAGGGGCTACACCTGAACTAGGGTTCCCACAGGGATTGGTAGCTTCCTCTTTCTGGGGCTATGCCCGAGCCGAGTTTCCCGTGGGTCTTCAAGGTCCCCAGGTGCTGCGCAGCTGGCTTTCCCACCCAACTCCTGTAAACAGCTGGCACATAAACGCAATCAACCAGTTGTTTGATTATGCCCTGATGGACAAGGATCCTCTCACCCCTACCCTACAAGAATGGAAGTTGATGGAGGTGTGGAGGCAGAGTCCCATAGACCCAGTTGGTCCAGGCCCTGGTAGGGTGAGAAGACAAGGTAACCCCGTCCCTCTGCCAATCATATTGCAATCATTGGCTTGCAGGTGTCCCCAGTAAAGTTTGTTCTTTTACTCATCCCTTGTGCATTGTGGAATTTGTCCCAAGTATGACAGGTAGAGACTACAAAGGGGTCCTCCTTGCATGATACAGCCATGTAGAAGACAGTGGGTTATTTTAGTGGCTGCGTATGAGTAGAGGATTTGAAATCAAAGAGAGCTGGGTTTGAGTCTTGTCACTTGCTCACCATAAGAAAGGAGTGCCCAGCACACGTGAGCCATGGTCACCGATGCACATGGTCATGACCATGCACGTGGTCACCGATGCTTTGGACATCAACAAGATAATTGCTAACATTTGTTCAGTGACCGTGGGCCAGACACTGTTCTAAGCTCTGTGCATGAATCATCTCACTCAATCTTCACAATAACCCTACAAAGTAGACACTCACATTATTCCAGTTTTTGAGCTGAGGAAACTAGGGCACAGAGAACTAAAGTAAATCACCAAAGCAACACAGGCAGTTTGCAGAGTCTAGATTCCAGTATGGCTCTCTCATTAGAAGAAAACGTGAGAACATAAAAATGAATCTTGGCACGAGGACAGCCTTTCTAGGCATGAGGCAAAAATCATAAAGGAAAAGATTGAAAAGTTAGACTATGTAAAAAATGTAAGTTTCTGAAATGGAAAAATACCATAAATAAAATAAAAGAAAAATGACTAACAGAAAAAATATTTGCTGTATGTACACTACAGACACAAGGGACTGATTTCAGATATTTTTCATATATATTTATGTGTTATATATTTTCCAGACTTCTTGCAAATCAATAAGAACCAACCAATAGAAGAAAGGAACATAGGCATGAGAAAAGAGTTAATAGGAAAAGAGCTATGAATGGAAAATAAACACACAAAAAGATACTCAATATCTTAAAATTAAAGAAATGCAAATTGAAACCATGATGAGATAATCTTTTCATCTATAAGGCTAGAAATATATTTTTAAAAATTGTAACAGTAATTGTTGGCAAGAGTACGAAAAACCAATACTCTCCTAATATCGGCAGGTGTATAAATCAATACGGTATTTGGGAGGGCAATTAGATATTATCTATCAAAATGTAAAATGCACATACACTTTAACCCAGCAATTCCATTTCTGGAAATGTATTTGCACAAGTGCGTAAAGACCCGTATGCAAGGGTGTTCACTGTAGCGTTTGTGGTAGATGTGGGGGAGGCATCCCCCAAAGATACCTACACAGGCTGTTCCTAGAGGGTAGCAGTCAGCCAAGGACTACATCTCCCAGCACCCCTTCCATCCAGGTGGGCACATGGCTGACTCTTGACAGGGACAGTGAGCAGAAGTGCTGTGTACTACTTCTAGACCAAGGTGGTGACAAAGTAGGTATGTCCTCTTGGCTGTCTTTTCTGGTCCGCTAGCTGAATGCATGGACTCTGTGGCCCTAGGTAGGTCCAAAAAGTAGGAGAGGTGGGGAAGAACACTTACGACTAGGAAACAACCCCCTCTGATTGTTGTCCAAGTAAGAAATAAACTTTTCCTTGGGGTTTGTTTGTTATATCAGCTAGCATTAACCTAACTACTGAAACACTATAATAATAATAAAAAAAAAAGACCAGAAACAACCCACGTGTCCATTAGTAGGAGACTAGTTAAATAAACCACAGTGAGGCCATACAATAGATTATTATGTGGCTATTAAGAAATGAGGTAGATTTATAAATATTGACACAGAAGGGAGTTCAAAATGTATTATTAAGTGAAAAAAGCAAGTTACAGAACAGTAAGTTTAATATGTCCCTATTTACATACAAAATATACACACATATGCTAGTGTGTCGTCTGTGAATAAACTTTTTCTGAAAGGATGTTCAATACATTGTTAAGAGTGATCATCTTCAGAGAATAACCTTGGGGTGATCAGGGGTGGATTGTAGTGTAGAATGTGAATTTGTTATCACCTTGTAGCTTTCTGCACTTGTTGGACTTTTTTTTCCTCTGTCATAAACATATATTCTCTGTTGTTTAAAAAACTAGCTACTGAAAAGCTATTTTTTAAAAAGTCTCCATTGATAATATTTAGGAAGAAGAGAGCCTCTATCGTGGAGTGAGGGGGAGGAATGTGTCTGGAGTGGCCGAGGCGTGGGCAGGAAGCAAGGACATGGAAGGTGGGAATGCATAGCTCTTTCCTCAAGAAGCTTGCCCGGAAAGGAGGAAGGGTACTGTGGGCGTTGAATGAATGTTTTTTGCTGCTGCGTGTGCAGCTCTGACAAGCTTCCAGACAACTGGACCTCAATTTCTCAGGCCCCCATCTGTGGCTGACTATGGGGACACTATCTGGTGGTAATTCCCCAAATATCCCTCCTTTTGCGGTCTGGGTTTAGTTTCTTTCCCTACCTTCCCTTTTTCTTGGAGCAGGTCCCTTAAGCTACTGCCTCTTGCACTTTAACTTGCATTTGAATCACCTGGAGGTGGGGGGTCTTGCTGAAGCGCAGATTCCAATTCAGTAGGTCTAGGGAGGGGGCCTGAGAGTCTGCATTCTAGCAGGCTCTATGGCGAGACTGACCTGCTGGTCCTTGGACCACACTTTGAGTAGCAAGGTCTCAAGGCAGCCCTGGTAATCCTGGCACAGACTATGTATTCAAGGACTGTTTGCTGCATTAAACGAATCAGATAATTGGTGTTGGGCGAGATATTGTGCATGATTTGAATTCAGAAAACCTGGGTTTGAGTCCCAGCTTTTCCATTTCCTGGCCATGTGAGTTTCATATTCATTTGCTCACCTGCAACGTGTAGGTGATGATGATGCCGACGTCACCTGGCTGTCGTGTGGACTCAGCTGGATAAACGTGTGAGAGTCCCACATAAACCATCAAGCACTGTCACCAGCCATCGAGGGGTTCCTCTTTCCCTACTTGATTCTCCCCTTTAGTTCAAGTCTTTCTCATTTTCAAGATGCCAGTCATCTATCTCTTCACCCTCTCTTTCGGCAGTCCTGTGTATCTCCTCTTCTTCCAGCCAGAGTTCCTGAAATAAAGCCCAGGGAGATCCACTTCCTTCCCTCGCGTTCCTCCTCTGCTTGTTACGTTGGCTCCTGCCCCGCACCTCTGAGCACAGCCCTGCACCTCAGCTCCACCTCTGGTCCTGGCCTCGTTCTGCCTTTCTGTGGCAGCTGAGGCATCTTGTTGGCTCTTGGAACACACTCTCCTGGTGTCCTTTTTATCCTCTGACTAGTCCTTCTCCATACGTCTTTCAGTTATTTTTCCTTGACTTACCACTTATCTTCTCACGTCCCAGTTAATGGCTCCACCACCCACCAGTAGCCCCAGCAACACCCACATCGGACCTATAACCAAATCCAATTGATAACTTCTTACTCATTCTCTTCTGACATCCGTCCCAGCCAGTGTAGGACGCATTGCAACTGTCCTCACTGAAGGACAGAGCAGCACGGACCAGCTCGGGCACCTTTCTCTAGCTAGGCTCTACTTTCTTGCATCCATTCTGGGTCAGCTTGCTCTGGAGTTATGTTCCCCAGTGACACCAGCATCCAGAAAACAAGCTGGTACATGGGGGCAGTCATCATACCAAGTGGTGGCCGAGGGGACCTTTGTCCTCCTATAGTCTCCACTAGTCAAATCAGTGAACGCGCACGATGAAACAGAATGCATAGCAACTCCAAGACAAGCTTTCTAACCCTCCTCCAGTGGGGCCAAGCCAACCCCTTGGCCCATATAGAAATTTTGGAGTCACCACCTCCAGGCAGGATGACAGAGCATCCCTAAGGACATGCAGGAGACCCTCAAAAAGGCCAGGGACCTGTACAAGAAGCTTCCTGGGTAACGCTGGGCACTGGGAGCACCTGACTGCCCTTTCTTTATACCGGCATCCACAGGGGAAGAGGGTTGCTGGAGAACTGAAACTGGCAGGTTGGCTTCACCGCAGAGACCTGACTGCCAACCCAAAGGGGACTTTAGCACATAGCGAGCAAATCCACCACGTGCCTCTGGCCAACCGGCTCTCACACTTTGCACAACAACTATTTCAGACCTTCCCCATTCTCTGCGAGTGACCAAAACCCTGCCCTTTCCCACCACTCTCAACAGATGAGCTCACATCACCATCCACGGAGAATATAGAAACCCTTGAGAATGGGACGCCCTCAATCTCCTGCTACCAAGCACAGGAAGTCCTTCACGCTGACCAGCACTGGGACGGAGCTGGATGCCACCCTCCCCGGCCTGAACATCTTCTCCTCCCCTCCCGGTGTTCCCCGCCTGCGTGGTCCACAGAGCCCCCACCTCCACCATCTGCCCCGCGATCCGCTCTAAGGACCAGTCAGTCCCCACCAGTCTGAATGCTTCCCAGGCACCTGCAAACTCTCCAGCCAATGACCGCATGAGTCAGTAAGCTTACTTTATTTTTTAACGGCAAGCTTTACAACCTCACACTCCAAAGTCCCCAGGGGTATTAACGGTTTTGCAGGGATGAGTTCCGCAAGCCTGCCCCACGTCCTACGGCATCACAGTGCCCCCTGGTGGGAGGTGATCCAACTGCAGCTGTTGGAGCAAACACCTGTTGCCTCCCTGCAAGAGATGAACCAATGATAGGAGTCCTTTCCAATCTGTCTCTCTAAAGTTGCAGTTGTAGCAGAATTTATTAAGCTCTATGGTTGCAAGGGGTTAGCAGGGGTTGGCTTTCTGATTATCCTGGAAAGTCAGCTGCTTAAATATCATCCATCCCTCAGATGTGCCCAAAGCCACATGTATGGTTGTCGGATCACCAATATTTCTGACAGGTCCAAGCACTGCCTAAACTGTACACGTTGGAATTCTTGTCTGGGCTGTGGTGTAAAAGGTCCAGCTCTGCACTTCGGTTCTGGAAGGCATTCGTGAAACCCAGCAAGATGAACTAGCAGGCGCTCTCCCAGCCCCCAGACCTACCCCTTTCTGTCTCCAGGACTTTGCTGTTCTTTCTGCCTTGATCACTTTACCTTGGCTTTTCCTACGGCTCAGTCCTTCTCATACTCAGGTCTCTGTTCGAATGTTACCACTGTCAAATGTCACTCTCTAAACCCCGTAGTTTATTTCTGTTATTGCTCTAAGCACGATCTGTAATTATCTTGCATGTCTGTTTCTCTAGTGCCTTTCCTCCCCCCAATTCATCTGAAAACCCCAGCAGGAAGGGCTGGTGTCTGCCTTGCTGGCTGTGGTATCCTCAGTCCTTGTCACGGAGCCATCCCATTATAGGCAAGCAAAAGAGAATGAATCATACCCACCAAATATTTTGCTTGTTGAATGAATTAGATGGGAAGGAATCATCTAAACCAAGAAGACACGACTTCTGGAGGAAATGCGGCAGCCTGAGAGCTTTAGAAAGAATTTCCGAAAGTGTGTTCATTTGTCATCTGTGGTGCCCACAGTGATTCATGGATGAAATTTACATTTTTTTACAGTTATGTGTTTATTTTAATATATTTTAGAAAATTGGAACTAGGACATCACTTTTATTTAACAGATCTCATTGCTTAGGATGAAGATGAGATACACAGTGAAGGTAGAAAATGTGAATTGATCTAAATTCACAAATATTAAGTAAATAATAGTAAATGGTACTTTGAATATTAAATAAATAACAGTAAATGGTACTTTAAATATGGCAAAAGTTCCCTTCAATGACCAAAGTTTGGGATCCCCTGGCTCAAAACAGTATTGGTGCAGCCAAAGGGAATCCAAACCAGAGTAAGGTGGACATTACTCACTCAGTAAACATTTATTAACCACCTACTCTTTGCTATCCATTTTGCTAAGCACTGAGGTCGTGTCTACAATTGGAGGATATAATGGGCAAATGAAAAATGTTTAATTACAACTCGTGATGAAGGAAAACGAGGAGAAAAGTATAGTGAGGGAATTAAGTAGTCAGAGAAACCCCATAGGGGACATTTGAGCAGAAGGACAAGAGGTGAGCATAACAAATGATAATAAATGGATAGAAGGTATAAACTCAAAATATCAAAGAGAAACGGTGAAGAGTTGGTGGCAGGCAATAAATGTAGACATATTTTTGGAAGGAGGGAGGCTGATTTATGAGGGCCATTCGACTTAGGAGAGGAGAATGCTGAGACTCGAGTGGCTGCGGAAGAGGGGGTGTCATTAAGAAGGGGAAAGTGAGTTCTTGCCAGAAAGCCCCCTAAAAGCTCAGGAGCCAGAAGCACCAGGGACCCTGGTCTGTGTGAGAGGTCTGGACAAAGGCATAAACTGATCTTTGAGGTCTCCAGAAGGAGGCGCTGCATCCACAGACCCGTGCCCCGACCCCACAGCCTGGCCTCTACCCTGCGCAGGCGCATCTACTTCCGGCTGACACGTGGAGGGTCCCTCCCGAGAGAAACTGACCAGTCCGCATGGCCAGTCCTGTCTATCAAAGCACGGCTTAGGAAAAGCAAAGCTGCCAAGCCCCATCGAGATCAACATCAGCCCATCTAATCCAGAGCCATAACTCAGTGCAGAAATAGGTCAAAAGAAAAAGCTATCATTTCAACAGATTCTGAAAAGGCGCTTAGTAAATTCAATATCTGTGACTAATTAAGAAAAAATAATAACTTTAGAAAGCAGAAAGGCTGCCTCTTGAACCTGAAATAGATGGTCCATCTAACCCCACAGGCACTAGCAAGTTGAAGGAAGAAATAAGCTCAACAGCTGACATTTATTGAGAGCCTTGTGGCAGGCATAGCTACATGTGCTTTCACATGTATTATCTCATTTAAACTTCACCATAGTATTTCCCAGAAGGTATTACTATTAACCTTATTATTCGCTGAATGGCATCAGGCACAATGAAGGAACCTGCCCAGGGACTCAAGGTACTGAGTAGTGAAGCCGGTATATAAACACAAGGGTTTTAACTCTAGTCCTATCCTTATATCCTCCAGGTTATGAGTCTCATTAAAGTTAGGCAAGACAAAGATGCCTGCTAACACAATGAATATTTAAATATTGTTCTCTAAATTAAAACTTTAATAACTGGGGAGATGAGAAATTGCAATGTTAGAAAGACATCAATTCTTCTCAAATTAATCTAGAAATCAAGTGTAATTCCGATCTAAATCCCAAAAGGATTTAGAAAATTGAATTTGACACAATAATTATACAGTTTCTATTGGATTAGTAAATTAAGGGAAAGAGCTAATGAATTTTATTAGAAGGAAGAGTGATGGGGATGGAATTGTCATACCCCATATTAATAATATATATTATAAAACCATAGTAATTAAAACAGTGTGGCTCTGGCTCAGGAATAGGCAAATGGGTTAATAGAACAGAATACAAAATCAGAAATAAGCACGGCTATGTGAAAAAATATGATAAAGGTGGCATTTCAAATCGGTTGGGAAATGATGGATTACTGGGACTTTGTTGGAGCAATTAGCCAATCATTTGGGGAAAAAAATGGAGTTAGATTTTTTCATTCACACCCTACCACAATATTAATTCAAGATGAAAGAAATAATTCAATGTTAAAAAGAAAGTAATGACAAAAAGATAAAATATCAGTAAACGTGCCTGTATTCTTGAGAACTGGAGAGGATTTATAACCACAATATTACAGGAAGAAAGCAAAGGGAAAGGCTTTTGATGTGATCACATAAAAATTTTTAAAGTTCTGGAAGACAAAAAAAAGTCACCATAAAGAGAAAGAAAACTCCAAAGACAAATTGCGTTTCAAATATTATTATATATTTGAATATTGAATATTAAACATTTGAATAATATATTGTATATTATATATTACAAGTACTTATTTTTAATACATAGAATTTTTATAAATCAATATGAAAAACACCCCAATAGAAAACTGAGGAAAAGACATAACCTTCGAAAGAAGATATAAAATTGTAAAAATATTGAAACACATTAGATATCAAAGAAATATAAATTAAATCCAAGTAAGAGAGTATTTTGACCTATAACTGTTAAAAATTATTTAGTGTTGTCTATAGAATATTAAAAATATGCACCCATAAAGTGCTAGGATTGTAAATAAGTTTAAATTTTATGGAAGGCAGTTTCTAGAATTTATCCTGTCAAAATATTAAGATTCTTGCAAAAAGATGTGTATTATAAGGATGCTCAACCCAATATTACTTATTTAAAGTGGTGAAATTATAGAAACTACCTAAATGTACATAAGACTAATATTGATTAAATGACAGCACACTCATTTAAGGAAATGTTATGCTGTGATTATAAATAACGTTTTAGAAAATGTTTGAGACATGGGGAAAATGTTGGTGTTAAATTGGTATGTAAAAAAAGTTTAAAAATACTTTGTACACATGATAACTGGTCTCTGTGTTTGTGTTCTTGGATATTAAAAGGAAGATATAATTTTCTCTGTGCCCAGAAAAAAGGGAAGACCTAATTTACCCATGATCTTCCAGTTTCTGACATTCTCTACTTCTCCCAACTATATATAAAAATATACCACTTGCTGTTCTTGATAACTTTTCCTGAAAGATGTGTAGAACAGCCTATGCTTTGATATTCATACAAAACCCTTCACTACCTCCCTCCCAACGCATTTATAAATTCCAAATAGGAAACTAGTACAGTGCTATAGTCCATTTCGGCCAAAGAGCTTCTAACAGCAACTTCAAAGAGAAAATAAGGTGTAGATGCACAGAATATATTGGAGGTTACATAAGAAATAGAGGGTGGGCCTCTGGGAAGGGAAACCAGAGGGCTCAGGGCTAGAAGGAAACTCATTTTTATTGTGAGACATAATTCTTGAAAGAAGATAGAAAATTTGTAAAATATTCAAATTCATTAGATATCAAAGACATAAATTAAATCCTTTGTAATTTTAAGATTAAATTTAATTTTAAAATTAATTCTTTGTCATTTTAATCCTTTGGAATAGAAATCATATCCTTTCTGTACCCTTTAACTTTTTGGGTTAAGTGCATTTTTGTCAAATGAACAGTGTAGAAAAAGTGTCTGCATCTCTGGTTTGCTACTTACTGCTATGTATGTAGCCTCAGGCAAGTCACTTAACCTCAGTCTGAGCCCCAGTTTCCCCATTAAAGGAGCTAAAATAAAACTCACTCTGCAGGATTGCAGAAAGGATTGGATGCATAGAAATCTCCCAGTATGTTCCGGTGCATAGTAGGCGCTTGTTAGCCGTAGTTATTATTATTAACCTTGTACCTATCTGAGGCTGTAGGAAGAACTGAAGCAGAATGTAATTATCTATGTTGGAACAAAGCCAGGATACCTGAGTCTTGTAAAACACGCAGCTGAATGTTCAGTCAAGATACGTTAAATACACACAGCCTCAGAACATACCCAGGGCTTTCCCTGAAGGTTCAGGAAGTAAAATGCATTTCACCATAGCACATCTGCTCATTTTTTAAAATTCCACAACTAATTAGCCAGATTCCTCATCAGCGATCTCTGTGTGGATTAACTAAATATGTCAGCAAACCCTAGCCCTTGTCTGTTAAACAGAAGTGATTTTTTTCTACCTACTAGCGTCTCCAGCAAGTTGCTAAATGCCTGGGGAATTGGACAGTTAAGGCTAACTTTTACTTAACCCACTGAAAGGCATTGCTCATGCAGAAGATCAGTCTGATAGCTCCTTAAAATTAGGAAGGCACAATAGCGTAGCAGTAAAACCTACAGACACCGGAGTGAGCCTGACATGGCCTCTAATTCTGCTTGTTCGCCTCTTGACTGAGTAATCACACGTAAATTATTTAACCCCTTTAAGCCTCAGTTTTCTCATCTGTTAAGTGGGGCCAATTATGGTGCCTACCTTATAGGGTTATTGTCATAATTAAGTGTGACAAGGGATGAGAATTGAATAAGAAAATGTGCAGTAATTTGTACAGTTCTTGGTGCTCAGTAAGGCCTCAAAAATGTTAACAAAACAAAGACGTATAAGTTTAAATTTTAGACTTTAGGACGTATGTCCTTTCGCATTAGAAAATCCAAAGGGAGCAATAATGTCCTCATAAAGGCAATCAGAGAAGGTCCCCTACTGCAGAAACATGTACGTAAGTGAGCTCACTTTAAGAACACTTGAACAACCAGAAAAAAAAAAAACAGTGACAAAGAATATTCATGTTCTCCTCTGTGTCAAGCTTACAAATAACTTGCTCATTAGACATCTTAAAAGGAAAATGTGAGAAAAGCTGTTTAAAAGTATGATTCTATTATGGTCAAAAAAATTTCAATGGTTTTAAAGAAAAAGAAAGCAATGCTCCTTTAAGAAGAAAATTTCTCTAGAAAACCTGAGTCTGATTATTATTGTGATTATCAAATGGAATCTATCATATGCCCACATTTTTTCAAGGAGTGGACTGTCATAAAAATGTAATAAATCACTATTTAATTCTAAGTACTCATGTGAAAAGTAATTTTCTGATTAGTAAGGATGTCAAAAGAGAGCTATCTGAAGCTTTGATTTTTTTCTTATTGTACAAGATCGTCATGGAGGATACATGGTTTTTTCCTTATTATACCAAGAATCTTGAAATGGAAGAAGATATTTGCTAGTTAACTATTAATCTTAAAGTCAATCCTAAGAATAGTCATTGCTCCAAAGGCAGTAATTCAGTCTGTTGTATTTTTACTTTATTTTTAAAGAAATATTTTTGTCAAAAGCCTGTTATTTCCCAGAAAGTTATAGCCAATTCCCCAAATCTCAGGTCTCATCCCATCTCCCAGTTGCGGTAAAAACTTGTTGAATGTGTAAAGCATAATCCCCACCAGAAACTATTTAGTGTGGAGAAAAGCACAGGCCTGAGTTGTGATCTAGTCTCCATCACTTAAAAATTGGGTCACACAAAGCAAGTCAGCGAAACTCTCTGGGTCTCAGTTTCCCCGTACAGAATGCAGAAAGTGGTACAGGTTGAGTATTTCTTATCTGAAATGTTTGGGACCAGAAGTGTTCCAGATTGCAGATTTTTTTTTTTTTTTTTGGATTTTGGAAAATTTGCATTATACTCACCAGTTGAGCATTCCAAATCTGCAAATCTGAAATGCTCCAATGAGTATTTCCTTTGAGCATCATGTCGGCACTCAAATAGTTTCAGATTTAGGAGCATTTCGGATTTTGGATTTTTAAATTTGGATACTCAACCTGTATATTTCTTACAGGGCTATTATGAGGATTAAATAAATTGCATCTAAAGTGTTAGCTCATGTTACACGATGCCCTACACAGCCTCCCTCTGCACTTATTATCATTGCAACTAAGTTTGATTTCGATTGTTAACTTATCACCAACGTTTTTGAGTCTGAAGCTTTCACCATTCTCTGTGCTTACTCCTTTGTTTGTTTTCAGGAAGTTCACCTAAGTGTTTGTGTTCGTGTGCGTAAAAGTTTTCCACATGAATTTTCAGGTAGACACATCTATGTATGGCTACAGGATACAGGAAGACGGGTCAATCTTGATTGTGACAATGTCGTGGCTGTTGTACAGTTTCATCAACTAGTTTATTCAACATTGAGAAGAAAACTTGTCTGTGCTATGCACTGTCCCTGATACTGAGGGCGATTTTTTTTTTTTGCCTTAATTAAGGAGCTTATAATCTAGCCGAGGAGACAAAAACGAAGAGAAATGCTAAAGGTGGAAATGCACTCAAGGAACAGTGACAGCAGATGAAGCGCTGGCACCTCACTCTACTCCAGGGAGCGCAAGAGTGACTTGGTTAAGCCAGCCTGAGTTTGGTTACATTGATATCCAAATGAACACCATGATCAAGTGGCAACCAAGAGGTCATATGTTTTCCAGAAGGAGCCAATGGTCAGGGGTTTCTAATGCTGTAGACAAGACAAAGAATTTCTTAAGAAGTAGCCCTTGTATTTATGGGATCCAGCAGCCTTAGCAAGAGATGGGTATAAAAGCACAGATCTGTCAATCAGCCTCGATTGGGAGAAAAAGATCAGGGATGGCTTTAGGAAGCGTCCAGGTTTGGTTTTCCCCAGAAGTAGACACTAAGACAGGATTTGAATGCGAGAAATTTATTTGAAAGGTGAGCTTAGGAAATACCAGAGAGTGGAGACAGAAGGACTCCAATAAACGGTGCGTTATGAAGCCAGTCACCCCTGTGGGCACCTACGGCTCAATCCCACTGAGGAGCTCTGGGAGACAGTGTGGAATCTGGCCTGGAGTTGTCCCAGTTGAAAAACAAGAGAGCCGGAGTATTTACCTACTAAGTCTCTGTCTGTTACTGGTTGAGGGCTGTCTCCAGCGGTAGGAACCCTCCAGAATTTTGGCCTGCCCTTCACAGGCCAAGCATGCTTCTGCTCTGCCTTCACTGTGCAAGGGTGAACACCAACAGGTATCTGAGCAGAGCATCAGCAGGATCTGCTACCAGTGTGTGCATCCTCATGCATGGCATTCGTGTCTTTATAAAATAGACCACAGACAGCTCCCTTGTCATGGCGATATATGAACCAGAGAATTCCCTAACCAGACACTGAATCTTCCAGCACCTCGATCTTGGACGTCCCAGCCTCCAAAACCGTGTGAAATAAATGTTTGTTGTTTATAAGCAACCCACTGTATGGTATTTTGTTATAGCGGCCAGAGCAGACTAAGACAGTGGAAAATGGAAGGATTTGCAGGAGCAAGGTCGCCTGTGAAGGGCTGGGAAGGGCAGGGCTGAAGACTTAAAGTGCACTTACAGGTTTGAAATGGCCACTGGGGGATGGAGTGGGAAATTCCCAGGTGCACACGAAAAATCACTCGTAAATGCTAGGGACTCTGATGAATTGTGATTCATAATTCAAAAGTAGAACTAATGCTGCAGTAACACTTTAAAAATGTGAGGTACAAACTAGCAAAGGAAGGTGGAGCAAATGTCTGCCTTTTGGGGTTCTTGAGTTTGTTTTGTAAAACAAAACTCTATAAAACAGAGGTCACCATCTGGGTGATGTCAAAGTACCTGCATCAGACCCATTACTTAAAGTTGTGTGAGCTGTTTTCTGCCCAGGGGTGCCCAGCCAAGGGAGAAATGGGGGTGAAATCAAGTCTACATTTAGTTTATCAAGCTGTCTCCCCTGCACCTGGGCTTACCAGGAAGTGGCGCTGTCTATTTTGGACGAGGCTGGAAGTGGCCCTGGCTTCACACTAGAAATCCCCTCCACCGAGCTTGGGGCCAATGTGGATCTTCAAAAGTGGGTTATCCAGACCCCGCATCCAATGGAGTGATGTGAACACACCCTCTTACAGCACCCCAGCCCCAAGCTGCACTTCCCAAGAAAGGTTTTCTGCCTGTTAGCATCAGAGAGAGAAACAAAAAGCTATACTTCAATTTGTTTATTGCTCTAAAACATCTGTTACTTTGCTATGCTTTGCAGGGAAACTTAGCATCTCATATTCATAAACGGGCTGCTTTGGGTTTAATTGTGCAACTAACTCGAGCTATAAAACAGAATCCACGGCTGCCTGGAGAGGTTTTTGGGGGAGAAGCAAATGAGCCTCCAGGGCTACTTTGCTTAGAAGATAATCCTGTGTTAACTGCACCCCCTGTAAGTGATGCACATTTACCTCTCAGTCTTGGGGTCAGGGAGCGAGCGGGGTCCCCATGCATGAGCCGGGAGAGAAAGGCTGATTTCTCATGGTCTGACCCCTGGAGACAGGCTGGGAGAGCCGGGCTGGGCCAGATGGTCTGTCTGTATCTCTGCCTCCCATCCTTGTGACCAACCAGTGACCACAGGGCCGGGCAATTGTGTGCAAAACCTTCTGCTTGGTGTTCCTCTAAGGGAACGGTCCCCATTTCATCCTCAGTAGAGGAGCATCTCTGGTAAAAATCTAGGACAAACACGGAATCCATAATGATGTACGGTGAGGCAGGGAGTGAGATTCGAGGGCGACAGCCACAATTTCAAAGTTCTGTTCTTCCTGGGGTTGTCTTGGCTTCTCTTCAGTCTGTCTTCAGGGACTATGGATCGGGTTGACATCTGGAAGATTCTCCTGTACGTAGGCTTAAGGAAACAAGGTTAGGGGAGGGCTTTCCTCTTCCGAGCCACCTCCCACAGATTCTGAAGTCAAAGAGGCAAAAATGAGGGGTTGGGATGGTGGTGGCACATCATATAAGAGTGAAAAACGCCAGGCTGAAGATCTACCTGGCAAAAAGGACGATGGTCAAGGTCGATGTCTAGATGAGATCAGAGCCTGCCCAACTTTTCAGAGGGGACACAGCTGACAGTAGATATATTTTTTCCTACATTTCACAGATGTGAAAACCGAGATGAGAGAAGCTACCCAAGGCCATCCAGCTCAAAAGCGGCAAAGTAGAGGTTTGAACCCGGGAGCCCGTGGGCTTCCCTGGAGCCTGCACTGGAAAGCGATGGTTCAGATCTGTCCCAGGGCTCAGGAAGAAGACACGGAGGTGAAGCTCCTTCTGTGGCAGAGTCCTGTGACGAGGGGCTGTGGAGAGTCCTGCCAACACCTGCATCCTTGTGGACGGGGCTTCTGCCCTTCCTTCTGTCTCGGCAGGAGCTCTGATTTGGAGTCCAATGGACCTCACTTTGAAACTCAGCTCAACCTCTAACTAGCGTGCTCTTAGGCAAGTTATTGAACCTTGATGTTCCTTGGGTTTCTTATCTTTAAACAAAGATGATCATAATAATATTTCACAGGGTTTTTGCAAGGATTGAGATGATCAAATGAGATAAATTAGATCGTGTAAAGCCCTTAGAATGGTCCTGAGGCATAATTCCAGTGTTAGATGTCATAATTAACATTTATACAGTGGAATTTGGGCCAAGCATAGCTCAGCTTTTCTTCTTGACTGGGTCTTTTCCCTTTTCCTCTGTCTCTGGGACTTGCCTATTGCAGAGAAATGATGGAGCCCTTATTCCCACCTGGGGCAGGACCCACCTGTCCTGGTTTTTAGAGGTGGGACTGGAAGCCACACCTCTGACTTTTCTCTCCTAGGCCCCCATGAGAGTGAGGCCGGCCCAGATCCCTTCTGCGACTTGCTGGGTGGGTGTCCCAACCTCTCCATCAGGTAGGACCCAAAGTCAAGTTTAAAAGGAAACATGTAGCTGCATAATGCCTAATTTTGGCCATAGGTTCAAGACGTATTCTTCAATCTAGCTTGATTAGGAATCTAAGTAGAAATTATATTTTAATGTTCACCTGCCTCTATTTTTTTATTTAGTTTAGAACCAGGAAGTGAGGAGGGGTGTGATTCACTGCTAACCTTGAACCTCAACAGACAGGAGGTATGCAGTTCACTTACCATCTAATATTTTACCACCTTTTTGGCCTCTCCAATTTTTATGGCTCTCTCTTAAAGGGTGTCAAAGCCTCAGATTAAGCTGTGGGGCTGAAGCTCTGGACAGCAGTTCCCTGACACTGCTGAGCTGGTGGGACACTCCCTCAACTTTTTTTAAAAACTATCTTTATTTTTCATCCTGTGACTCTCAGAGGCAAGAATGGTCCATGTGCTTGGGAATTGGCCTCTGTTTGCAGTTTGTAATATTCTGCAAGCACTATAAAGTGATCTGAACTTTCCCCAAATGGAGCATATGGATGGCAGGAATGTTGCTATGGTCTGGGAATCTTAAACGCAGCTAAGTTCACCTCCCTCGCTGAACTGCACGACTCTCTCGGAAATCCTACGCATGTTATTTTTTTAATGTGAAGTCAGAAATAAAAATTTTCATGTGAGATTTTCTCAGTTATAAAATTTTGGCAAATGTTTTTTAAACAACATCAACAGCTACCAAAAAAAAACAAAAACTATGATAAGGACCAAATAAAATGTGTCCCCCCTGATGCTCCAGCCAACAAGCTGCCAGTTTGCAGCCTGTGTGCCTTGGCCACTGGCATATTATTTTTTTTATTTCTGTTTATTAAGGACTCATTAAATTCTGGACACTTGAGAAGATGCTGGGAGAAGAGAAGCAGGCGAAGGACCCACTGTTTTTGTCCTTGTGAGTCTTGCACACGATTAAGCCATGCAACTTTGGCGTAAGTTTGTTAGATGCTATGAAGTGTCTTCTCCAGCTTCCCAAGGCCACTGGAAACCTTTCTGTCCTCATTTTGCTGAGAAGTTGGGGTTTTTGCCGTGGAAGTCACCTGTGCCTGTGTAGACCCCTTTGCTCCTCCCCCTGCCGGTTTCCTGCAAGCTCTACTTTCAACCGGTTTCCTTTGACTCTTCCCATTCCCACATGGCTGGACGTGAATGCTTTTTTTTTTTTTTTTAACAATGTAATGGGTTTATATTTAATATAGCACTTCTCACCATGAGGATATTACTCAGTTAATTAATATAAAGTGTTTTTTTTACATTAGATCTCTTCTCTATTTCAATGTTAATATAAAGGGTTTTTTTACATTAAATCTTTTTTCCATTTTAATATTAGTTATACTGAATACATTTTTCTAAATGTTTTTTACCCAGAGATAAATGTTTCAATTTTTGACTGATTATGTGATATCTAAATACAATATTAACTTGGGAGATAAAACAAAAATCTAATAAAACTATGGAGAAAAGACTGCTCAACAATTCAGGGGGCAGTGATTATAACTTAATAGTGGTGATTTCCTAGGATTCTGGGCAAAAGCTTCCTTCTTCCTATTTCATGTGCTTTGAAAATTCCAAAACTGTGAAATATCACTTATGTAAGTTTCAGCCACCTAACTTCTTTGACCCTCTTTCTAACCAGCAAATACAAATTGTAGGCTGCATTTTTCAGTGCATTATTTATTGTAAAGAAAACATATTTTCCCATTTATATACCAATTTGTTCCCATTTTAAGGGAAACAACAAAGAATATGAAACTCCCCTATTTACTGTTTCTTGGAAACTTTCAGACACCAAAGCTCGGGTTTAGCCTTAACAGCACAAAGGTTTCAGGGTGAGGTTTGATTCAGGAGGTCCTTCAAAGTCACCTGTCCCTTTCCCTTCCGTGCATATACCTGCAAGCACAGGTGCTGGGAACTACACCTGAGAGGAGAGCAGTTGCATCTCCAGCTTGTGCTCTCCTCAGCACCAGGCAGCGCCAAAGGCAGCGAAAGGAGGGCTGAGAGCAACTGTGTTGAAACCGAAGTCGTGATGTTGGGATCTTGCGGGCTGAAGGTGCCAAAGCAATGGTGTGTATATAATTCTATCTGACTTGAAAATTTTCCCTTCCTGGAGCACTGGAAGCTAAGGCTAAGACGTTCCATGTGACACAGACTTCCAGGAAGCAGCCATTACAGGCATCATGAATTCTGGTACCCTCTTTAGCGCATGGTGGGTCTGGAGACTGGAGGAGATGGGAAAACAGGAAAAAGAGCAGAGAGAGTACAAGAGGCAACACCTGAAAGCAGCCATGTTCTGCTCGCACGCTCGGCTCACGTGAGTGACTCTACCTTATCTCCTGACCAACGCTGCCCCGCCCACCCGAGTGTCCGCTCACCTCCCCATCAGCATCAGGGAAGGAAGGGAACCAGCATTTCACTGATCACTGCTTGTGTCAAGAAACGGGCAGGAGCATCCACAGGTGTTCTCGTTTAATCCTGCCAACAACCCTATAGGACATGTGCTATTATTATTTCTATTTTCGGATAAGGACGATGACTTTAGACACTGTCAGTTCTTTCCCAAGATCATAGAACTAGTCAATGGCAGGGCTAGGATTTGAACTGAGATCTGTTCGCTGGTTGCAAGTGCCAGAAACTCAGTTCAAACAACAAGAGAATTTATTGCCACACATACTTTGGAAGTCCAGTGACTCATCTGGTCTCAGGCCCATCTGGATCCAGGGGGTCACATAGTGTCTTTCTTTCTCACTGCGACTCACCAGTCATGGTCTCTCTCCCGGGCCAAGGGCCCCTGAGGCCCATGTGGGGTCTGTGGCATGGAAAAATCCCCATACTTTGATGGCAGAAGTGATTGCCTTATCCTCTTTGGGAGCCCAGGGAAAGATTCCAGACACAAGCATATTTGGAGGAAGAATTCAGCAGTGGAGTTGCTACCTCCAGATTAATTTACACTCCAGCGGCCCCCAGAGAGGCTGACAGACTGATGGATGGCAATGCCTGCTGGGTGTGCAGCCGCATTAATGCTGCCGCGAACTCAGCTCATTAGCTCCGAGCTCCTCTCCTTCCCTTGCCACACCTCGGACACAGCCAATCTCCTGCAAGATGGAGCCGGCTCGCCCGGGCCGCATGCACTCAGCGTCGGATCCCTGGGTGGATTCCCAGTGGGGCTGCCCCACCCCCCACCCCATCCGCCATCTGCCTTCGTCCTCCCAAGGACGTGGTGCAGAACACGCACCTGGCAAGAACACAGTCCGCAGAGGAGCTCAATCACCTTCCCCCGGGGAGTCCAGGAACAATCCCGAAGCTAGGAGGGCTCACGACAACAGCCGTCCTGCCTGCAGGGCACTAGGCATGTGAAGGCTCCGGAGACCGTCTACAAGACACTGAAACACCTGGTGGATTCTGTTGGAATCCAAAGACATAATCAGTCAGACTGGTTATTTGCTTGGAAAACAGAACCTCAGTTTGGGGCTGTCTAGACAGAGATGCTGGGTTGGTGACGACATGGCACAGTTGTTGAGTTTGTAGCCAGAGCCCAGGCAGTCTGCAGAGATGGTCCTGGCACCGACTTTGAAGATGGTGCTCAGCTCGTGAAAAGAGTACAGAATGGCTGACTGACTCTCACTCTTCCCCTCGAGATTGTTACAGGAACAGAATAGAGCTTTGGGCAATCCCAAGACGCTATCTGCCCCCTCCTTCTGCTCCTCCGCTTCATCCCCAACCATCGCCCCTCCCTTGCTCCACTCCAGCCTCACTGGCTACTTTGCAGTCGAACACGCCAGGCACTCGCCCACCTCAGGGCCTTTGCACGTGTCATTCTCTCTGCATGGACACTCTTCCCGCAGATGTCTACGCAGCTTCCTCCCTCACCCTCTTCAAGTCTGTGCTCAAATGTCACTCTCGCCCTCTTGGGGGACTTCCCTGATCACCTGTTTAAAATTGCAACACCCTTCCCCTGGCACTCCTTATTTTTCCAATTTTTGTTATTTTCTCTGTATCACTTAACCACCTTCTAATATGCCCCCATCATTTTACTTACTTCTTTTGTTTGGACCACAATACACCCCTGCCTCATACCCTTCAGGGGTTCCCCATGGGTCATGGGGTGGGATGATTTTGGATGGTCAGTGGGCCCAGCACAGCTGACACTGACTTATAGACCAAAAAGGCTAGTCTCTTTCCAACTTCTCCCTTAGTCAAAGACAAAGTCTCAGTTTAGGTTAGTGTGTCTGGAACACCTCTCTGGCATGTGTCAGTCTCCATTTTTAATGAAGAGAGGGCAGGTCTCAGGCTCCAAGCTTTTGGCAGGCAACAGTGACTAATTAGAATTGTGTAACACCATTTTGGTTTTGTTGTACTTATTTCTTTGACAAATGATACCCATTTTCCATTTATTGTTGTGATAAAAAGTTTACTTTCTAAAGCATTTAAGTAAAAAATCCAAATACCTGATACAAAGAAAATCACCAAGGGGCTACGTGAATGACAAGTTTAAGAAATGGTCATGTATACGACGAATTCTGACTATCACTTAGACCTTTCTAAATCGGTTACTTGCTGCAAGCTTAGACGCTCTTCTTCACGCATCCTGGACTACTTTGAAAACACAGGAGTATTTAAGGTTCCCCGAGCAGTTAGTACATTTCTACACATCTCCGCACAGAACGTGCTTCCCAGCCTTGCCTTCGGGTGGACTCCTGCTCGCCCTTCAGACGCCAGCATCCACATCTCTTCCACTAAGAAGCCCTCGCTATCCCTCTATGCACGAAACAGTCCATCCATCCTCTGCTTCTCTCTGCTGCCTGAATACCTTGTACATGCCTGTATTGTCGCATTAATTACACAGCCCTGTGTTACTTGTTCAAACAAGCAATGTCCGAGGGCAGACACCGCCTTCTTCCTCTTCATCTCTGCCATGCCTAGAACAGCGCAGGCACATATCAGATGCTAAGAAAATGTCAAGCGAAACGCTGTCTTACATACGTTCTCTGGGATGTTCCGAATGCCTGGTATTTGGGGCTAGGGGGAGGGCAGGGATAAAATCTAAGCTGATACTGGCCTGCAGCCTCCTCAAGGTAATTCATGACTCCAGAAGTCTCTTGGATTTTCAGACCCTGTCCTCTGTCCGAGTGAGAATCTCTCAGACCAACACAGAAGGACACGCGTCCTTCACCATACACTGGGTTGCCTGGCCAATCCAGCATGTGAGAAGGAACCTTCATTTCCCTGACTGCTTATAACCACATAAAAAAGCTTCAGCTAGAATAATGCTCCTGGTCTCTCCCCTCACCTTTTATATCCCTGCATTGACTTAACTGGTTGTCAAATTTGGGAGAAGAAGTCACCAGGATGCTGTGATCAGCAGCCCTCCGTCTTAGCCCTGCTAGGACCAGTTAGCCTCAAGCAAAGGTGTTGTCCTCTGGGCCATCAGTGCA
>CAUYSK010066117.1:0-26278 GCA_963575035.1 Avahi laniger
TCTAAGTCTTACTTTGAAGTCTTTAATCCATCTTGATTTAATTTTTGTATATGATGAGAGATAGAGGTCTAGTTTCATTTTTCTACACCTGGATATCCAGTTTTCCTAGACACATTTATTGAAGAAACTGTCCTTTCCCCAATGCATATTCTTGGCACCTTTGTCAAAAATGAGTTGGCTGTAAATGTACAGATTTATATCTGGGTTCTCTATTCTGTTCCATTGGTCTATGAATTTGGAACTATTTCCTCCTCATTGTTTTTGGAATAATTTGAGTTGAACTGGTATTAGTTAAGGATGCATCTTTCACAATTTTTATCTATTAATACACCACCACAGAGTTAAAAGCATTGATGTTCCATGTCAGTACATTTATTACATTCAGTACACACTGGTGTCTATGTGTTGCAGCTGCACTGGTAACTACATCCAATCTTTTACATTTTTTTATTACAATAAATTATGTACTATAGAACTTACCATCTTAACCACTTCTAAGTGTGTAGCACAGTTGTCCTAAATTCATTCATGATGTTCTGCAGCCATCATCACCACCATCCATCTCTGTAACTCCTTTTATGTTTTCAAAACTGAAACTGTATACTTATTGAATAATAACTTCCCATTATGCTACTCCCTAGTCCCTGGGAACCATCATTTTATGCTATCTCTATGATTTTCACTACTTTAAGTACCTCACATTAGTGGATCATACAGTATTTGCCTTTTTGTGACTGGCTTATTTCTCTTAGCATAATGTCCGCAAGATTCACGCATCTGTAGCATATTTCAGAATGTCTTCCCTTTTTAAGGCTGAATATATCCATTGTATGGATATATCACATTTTGCTTATGCATTCATTCATTGATGAATACTTGCGTTGCTTTCCCATTGTAGCTATTGTAAATAATACTGTTGTGATATTATTCGTAGCAGTATTATTTACATATACTCTCTTTGAGATCACATATATATACATAAATATATTCTCTTTGAGATATATATATATATATAATATAAACAAATATATTTAGAGACTCTGCTTTCATTTTTTGGATGTATATATACCAAGAAGTGGATTTGCTGGATCATATGGTAATTTTATTTTAAATATTCTTGATGAACTGCAATACTGTTTTCTACAGTGGCTGTTCCATTTTCTATTCCCAGCAACAGTGCATAAGGATTCCAATTTCTCCTCATAATAATGTAGCCATTCTTAACACATCATTAAAGGAAGTTGAAATAGAAACTTTGCATGGGAGGGTAGATATTTTTCTGAAGAAGAAGGTAGATTTTAAAAATGGCTTAAATTAGAAATATGAGGATAAGGTTATAAATGGGTTATGAAAATGAACCCAGACAACTAAAGTACAATGCAGTAGATTTATGAGTAAGTTCCATCCTCTGTGGTATAAGCAGGAAGTATGTATGAAATGGTGGCTTCAGAATAGGAGAAGCTCTGTTTGAAAAGAGGCAGCCAAGGAAAACATGGTGGAGAGCAAGGAAATCCATATGGATGTTGAATCTTGTAGACCCTGAGAAAGCAGGCAAGCACCACAGGCAAAAGGTGCAAAATGAGTACAGATGGGATAACCTGGTTTACAGAGAAGTGAAACAGCAATTGGACTTAGAAGAAAGTTTGTCAGAAAAAGAGGGAGGGAAAGCCCTTGTAGAATTTTACAAACATGTTTAAAATTGTGTATTTTTATATTAATATTACTTGGAAACTTTTTTTTCCTTTTATTAGGTGAGTTTTCTTATGTCACATCCACAGACAGTCTGAGTTGTCTTTGGGTGTGACATGAGATTGATTGCTTCTTGGGTTTCTTTAATCCTTGCCATTAATCAGGGTATATTCTTTGAATGCATTTATTCTGAAAACACAAATACTAGATTCTCTAAATGTATTTAACAAGGGGCATTCATTTAACAAAAAAACCTAACAAAGAACCAAGACTTAACTGATGGCTCTTTTGCTTATATCTCTACTTTTTTGGTTACATGTAGCTTGTATTAAAAATAAACGTATTAATAGCAATTTTTTTCCTGTTAACCATATCCTTTTATTTGCCCAGAGTTCTGGCAAACTGATTGGTGCTAAATTGACTAAGGCGTATGACTGACAGTAAACAAATATTGTATTTGAAATTATTAATGCAAAAATGTGAATGGTGGAGAAACAATCATAATTTCAGGTGAAAGTTCTTTTTGACCGATAGAATTAAACTATCACAAAATGAAACAAATATTATCTTCATGTTTGTTTTTAAGCAAGGCTTATATCTGGAAGCATTTTTGCTATAGCAGTGGATTTTCTTGTATTCTAAAATAGCACAGGATTTTTTTTTTTTTAATTTCAGGGTATTATGAGGGTACAAACATTATGGTTAGACTTTATGTCTTTGCCTCACCCAAGTGCAGGTTAAAGGCATACCGTTCCCCTCTACAGTACTCCCTGTGTCCTTCAGTTGTAGTTTTTACCCACCCACCCTAAATCCCTCAAATCTCTGGAGAGTATTTTTGCCATGTGATCACCCTAGTGTTGATCAGTTAGTACCAATTTAATGGCGAGTACAAGTGGAGCCCGTTCTTCCATTCTTGTGGTGCCTCACTTTGGATAAAGGGCTTAAGTTTGATCCAGGAAAGTATAAGAGGTTCTAGATTACTGTCGTTTCTTATGATTGAGTAATATTCCATTGTATGCATATACCAAATTTTAATAATCCACTCATGGATTGACGGGCACTTGGGTTGTTTCCACATCCTTGCAATAGTGAATTGTGCTGCCACAAACATTCAGGTGCAGATGTCTTTATCATAGAATGTTTTGTGCTCTTTTGAGTAGATGACTAATAGTAGCACAGGATTTTTTAAAATGTTTTAGGTAATCCCCCCAAAAAGAAGGTGGTTTATTTTCTGCTAAGTCTTGTTACCAATCAATGGTAACAAGAACTGTAAAAATGCCTTAGAGAATGCTTAATTATCTTTTGAGATGCTCTGAGAACAACTGAAGAGAGGCTTATAAAAAGGGAAAAAAATCAACTACTTCTAAGAACTACATTAACTGCATTAAACTATAACTGATTTGTGGTTATCCCATGGCATAACCCTTTACATTTATATAAGAGAGAATCATTTTTAGCAAAATAAAAAAATGAATAATATGAAAATAATGCAAAAACAAACGGTTGACTACTTGGATTTATCTTCTAATTTGATCATTCCTCTTTATAGTCTCAATTTGCCTCTCTTTAAAAGTCAGTCAGATCACTCAAAATAATCCATAAAAATGCACAAAAACAGGTCTCAGGTGTTGTAAGAATACTAAGGGGAAAAAATCATTATGATGGTTCTTAACAAGTGTGAAATCATCAGAGACTAAAGACTCTCTGCAGAAGTGGTTTTATCTGATTTTCCAGCTAAGTACTGCCTTTTCAGTGGAGGAAAAACTTAGCCTAAGAGCACTTTTATCACTTGGAGGAACTTTATGAAATGGGAAAGCATCTCTTCCAGATAAAATTATTTCTTTACAAATAGAGAATCATTTTAATGAACTACTGTGTTAGCAGAGAGGACTGTAAAATGGTTTAGATTTGTGACACAGAAAACCCTTTTGATATTGATGTGACATAAAGGTTTATGCATCAAATTAATCTATAACAGAAACTGTACCTTAGCATGATATTTGATGTCTGCCATAATATCACACATTATCTTTTTTCATGTTGTCTTTGATCTTTCCTGAGGCTGTGTCAGGGGAAGCAGCTATATACAGTGTAATGCATTATTGCAGAGAAGATGCATTCTAGCACCCCTTAGTCCATACTATGTAAATTAAATTTTAACATGAATTTCATATTTGCTCCACACATTTGCTTATCTCTTGAGTGTGCCGTAATGAGTCTAAGAACATAAGACGCCATAATGAATCTAAGAACATAAGATTGTTTTGTTCCTTGGTGTTGGATGTGTCATTGAAAAGACAGCCATGCATTTCATGCTACCTCAGTCCCATTGACCCCAAAAAGAGCCCAGCAATATCCACTACACCCGAATCCCTATTTCTCTACCAGCCACCTGGTACATTCTAAAGCAGGGAAGTGAGTCTGTCTCATTCAAAAGCACGTGAGGGCCACACTTAGAGTAGTTTGTTGTCATCTCAATCCCATAAGAGATAATCCTCAATTAATTACTGTGACAAAGCATTTTATGCTTGTGAATGTTTAATGAATGTCATGGCCCTTTTAAAAGCAATTTGCTGCTTTTGAGCACTTTTTGATTCAAATAAAATTTTAATGATTTCAGTTCAATACAATTGAAAACGTGGTGTCAGTAAAGGATGTTTCCTGCTAAACTTCAGATCACAGGTTTGTGAGCCATCTCTGAGCAGAAACATCAATTCATACTAAATGTTCAGTTTATTAACCCAGGTTATTGACAGTCTTCTTACGGCAGGTGGAGAACAAGAATGATCAGCTCATAGAATTTGATTAAGAAAGGGAAAAAGCAAAAACAATAAAAATGACAATTCAAGTAGTTACAGATATTAGTAAAATAAAAATATAATCCCAAGTATCTATCCTTTAAATTACTAGGAAAAAAAATACAAGCAATTATGGTAATTACAGTTATCACAGATTTCGGGAACTTTATTTGGATTTTGTAGTGATTTCATAAACCTCATGTCCAATGAAACAATTTTAAAAAGCTATATCAGAAATAGAAATTCAGATGTCTATTATACTTCATCAGATAAGGGGGATTTTTCTTTAAGCAAGTTTCAAATTTCCAGGCCATTACTTTAAATTTTATCAGCTTAAAATTAAATTAAATTAATTAAATAAATTGGATTAAGAGGGGTTCCCTGGCATAAATATCTATAGCTTCTCCTTTCTGTGATTTTTGAAACTAAGTCTTTAACTAAGGAATTTGAAAGTCAGGCAAAGGTATATAATCAATCTCTCAACATTTTGTCAACCTTTCGTGTCTTTGATTTTCAACCTTCAATCCATTCATCCATCCGGCTTATCTTTATTGAGCATTCGCTAAGAGCGGAGGTCTGTGCTGAGTCCTGGAGGTACAGATGCAAGCCGGGCAGAGACACCGTCTGTCCTCACGGAGCGAGTAGTCTGTGCGAGCTCGGTGCTGAGCATGCTGAGGCGAACAGGACAAGATCCAGCGACGGACTGAACATAAAATAGTTACATCCGGGGATAAGCACTGTGATGCATAACTGTACTGACATTATCAAGCAGATCAGAGGAGGTGTCCTTCAGGAGGTAGCATTTGAGCTGATTCCCAGAGTTGAGCAGAGTTTTGACCCTGTTGCTGTCATTGAGTCATGAAAGTTTCAACTTTATTCCTTCTCATTTTTCCTTCATTCACCATATTTGCAAGGAGCCCAAGGTGTGAAAAGACATGTTGCAGGATGTCATAAGTGCTACAAAGATGAATATGTCAAGGACCCTGCGCTCCAATTTCACAAGGTGAGAGAGAGAACATGAAACAAGGAAAAAAGCCATGGGCAAAAATGTGCAGTAAGAATGCAAAAGATGGGGACTTTCCTCCCATTTGGAGCAATCAGGGAACATTCCCGGGCGCCGTGGCATTGCAGGCGGCAGAAATATGACTGCAAGGCTTTTCAGCCTTGAGTAGGTCCTGCTGGATGGGAAAATGGCTTTCCTTGAACTCAGGAGGACCGGATTCCAGACTTTATCAGACCAGAGTTTATCTTAAGATAAACCAGGGTGTAAGGGATCCAATAATGTATGATTTGAGGAAAATTTTAGGAAAGGACCACTTCTTCTCTGCCAAGTCTCTGCCCTTATACCTGACACAGGTAATGAAACAAATTACATCATGATCAAGACATTCCTTCCCTTAAAGGCCTCAAA
Organism: Avahi laniger; assembly: GCA_963575035.1. Taxonomy (NCBI): domain Eukaryota; kingdom Metazoa; phylum Chordata; class Mammalia; order Primates; family Indriidae; genus Avahi; species Avahi laniger. The sequence continues at coordinate 5,899 of CAUYSK010066117.1, forward strand.
CTTTACTTAAAAGGAAATGCCACTAGATTTAGGTTAGGATTTCCCAAAATGTCTTTTGAAAAGTACAAGTCCTGAATATGTTTGTGATGTAAAGAGTTTCATAATAATTAAATCTGGGAAACACTGCAATCTATAGAGCTCTCTTGAAAATTGACTATGCACTTGTGAATCAAAGACTTTAGAAATCCTGTGGTTAAAAAATGTACCTTATTCGGGTGACAGATGTCCTAAATGTCCTGACTTCACTACTTCATCATCTATGCATGTAACAAAATTTCACTCGTACTTCATAAATTTATACAAATAAAAACATGAAAAAATATTAGCTGACCTTTAAACACCTCACCCTCCTCTAGTTTTTCACAGAACATTTATTAACACTGAAGGAGCTTTGAGATACGTCAATCATTCTGTACGGCAAATGAGCTCCCTTTCTCCATAGCAGACATGAGCCAGGAGGATGCTGGAGGGCACTCAGCTCTGATCAGTGCATGGGCAGATGGAGGATGGGGACAGGGAGGAAGAGGAGAGGAGTGGTGAAGGGGCTGGAAGTGAGGAGGAGATTTTGGATGAGTGGACAATTTCCAGATCATCCCTGACACTGCCAGCTGATTGCAGGGAGACAACTCACATACTGAAATGCTGCCCTAGGGTTTGTTGTCTTTTGTGGCTGCGTTCAGCTGCTGAAGTGTGAGGACTTAGAGGATCCAGGGCTAAACTTTCTGATGGTTTAAGATGCTTGCTCCTGGGGGTCTAATAACCAGTTTCTGATTCACAGCAACATCAGATTATGACATGTGAAAGTTAAAAACACAAGAAAATCTCTCTAACGCTAGCTTCCTTATGCCCCTACCAAAAACCACACACAGACAGAATTATGATGTGGGGGCAGGAGGATTGGATTGCTGGGCTATGCGTCATATAAAAAATAAAAAGATTAAGCACCTTAAGTAGACATCATGTGAAGCCAAAAAATAATTTCAATCCTTTACAAACTCCATGAAAGGGCATTGTTGCTAAAAAATCACTATGCTAACTTTAGTCATAGTCAAGTATGTAAGCACATACAAATGATCTAAGGATATATTTCACCTTCTTTAGCCCTCTTAAAATGCTTAGAAATTAACATTATTATCAAAGATTAGAAAGTGATAAATGTTTACTGGAAATATATAAAAATCACTTCTATGATGATAAATAATAAGTTTTTAATGATTTTTAATTTTTTTAATTTCAGCATATTATGGGGGTACAAATGTTTAGGTTGCATATATTGCCTTTGCCCCACCCAACTCAGAGCTTCAAGCATGTCCATCCCCCAAATAGTGTACAGTGCACCCATTAGGTGTGAATATACCCATTCCCTCCTCCCCCCCATCTGCCCAACACACGATGAATGTTATTACTGTATGTGCACGTAAGTGTTGATCAGTTAATACCAATTTGATGGTGAGTACATGTTTGATGCTTGTTTTTCCATGCTTGTGATACTTCACTTAGTAGAATGGGCTCCAGCTTCATCCAGGATAATACAAGAGGTGCTATATCACCATTGTTTTTTGTGACTGAGTTGAACTCCATGGTATACATATATCACATTTTATTAATCCACTAATGCATTGATGGGCACTTGGGTTGTTTCCACATCTTTGCAATTGTGAATTAACCTCTGTGGAAAGTAATATGGAGATACCTCAAAGAGGTACAAGTAGAACTACCATTTGATCCAGCTATCCCATTACTGGGCATTTACCCAAAATAAGAAAAGACATTCTATAAAAAAGACTTCTGTACTAGAATGTTTATAGCAGCATAATAATAATATTTTGATATATGTCATTTCAGGATTTTTTTCTAGTATATACATATGTCTAAGGAAGCATAAATTTTTCAAACTTCATATCACACTGTAAAATCTATTTTGTAGATTTTCTTCATTCAAAAATATAATGACAACACTTTCACTAGTCATTAAATATTCTATACAGTATGCCTTTATATGAGCATACTATAATTCTTTAACACATATAATTGTCCTCTGTTTTATTCTCAGTGTTTTAATATCATAAAGAAACCCTGAAATGAATACTCTTACATGTAAATCTTTTTGGTTGCCTTTAATTTTTTTTTCTTCAAGACTCACTTCTAAAGACAAATTGCTGGGTCACAATATATGAACATTTTTAACCAATAATGTAGCAAGTCATAAAATTGCCTTTGAGAATTATATGTCTTGCAAGTCCCCCAGGTGCTGTGTGGAAGAGCCAGTATCTCCCCACTCTCACTAATAAATGGAGATTTTATTATTTTTTCTTTGTGTACATTTATGGAACACAAATGTAATTTTGTTACATGGATATATTGTGTAGTGATTAAATCAGGGCTTTTAGTGTATCTATCACCCAAGCAAGGTACATTGAACCCATTAAGAAATAATGGGAATTTTTAAATGCCAAAAAGAGTTCTTTAAAAGTCTTCTTTCACTCATATTTTATCCTAAATGTTACTGGCTGTATTCTAATTAAGGTAACCAGATGAAGTCTTTGTTGCTCCTGAGTGAGGCTGAATTCAGGGCTGAGAATTTTACATAGAGCTAATTTTTTAGAAAAGTTTAAACTATTCAGACATCTTTTATTTATTTAATAGTGTTTAATATGGCGACTTTAAATGAAACAGAGTAAGGCAACACATTTTTCTTGTCAGATTAAGAAGTTATAAAACAGCTGTGATCCCAGCTTAATGAATTTTATGTTACTATGGATAGATTCCAGTCTTCTCTTTTTATTAGTTAAGTACACAACAAAGTAATTATATAAACACATAGAAATTGGAGAGCATCTTTTTTTAAGAAATCTTAGTTGTGGTCACTTAATTAGGAGTTCTCACATGTTGACAAACTTTTTAAAATAATGCTATAAATGCCAAATAGCTTTTCATGCAAATGGTATAGAATCAGAAATCCACCTTGGGTAGTAAGTGATGTCACAAGCTTCAGAGAAGATGCTATTTGACTTGGCAATTAGCATTTTTCATGTTTCTCCAAAGTATCAGACTTCGTATAAACAGAAATAAGGAATTAAGATCCTTACAGAGTGGAAAAAAAAATTGTAACTTTGATGTGTGGGACATACCAAAAGAAGGGCTGCATGTTAAAATGAATTAATAATAATTTTTATTTAAGTCAAAAGAAAATATGCCAAAGTGAATAAAAGATTGTTTTAGATTCTTCAACATATTGTTTTCTTAATCACATTGTTTCATTTCCTAAGGTTAAAATACAGGCAAGTGTATTAGAGAGGAGAGATGCATTGATTACAGATTGTTATTACTAGTTGTGAGATTTTCAAGAATGTCAGAATGGATAAAAGCAGAACAGCTTTCTTGGACATGTGGAGACTGAAAGCATGTGAAAAAGTACGAAACCATTAATGACTTATACCCCACAGGATAGCCACTGAAACAAGAAAATAGGTACAACTAGCTTAACTGAATGTACCTTAAGGAATCATAAAATTTCTCCTGAATGGAAACATAAAGCTTTAACAGAAATAGTTAAAGAAAGGAAAATTAAATTTGCTTTCCAAATAAATTCCCCAGGTTTATTGACACACAGTGAAAGCACAGTATTTAGATGGTTTATTTGAGCTGTGGATGTGGATGTTCTCAAGAGTTGACTAATGACTGGCCAATGCTGACGCTGCTGTCATTTGTAGCAATGACTTATAAATGCTGCAGGCATGAGTTCTCCTGTCTTACTGTGCAAGGAAGGGTCTATAAAATTTTAAGTTATGGGTGTTACTGAGAGCAATAAAGACAACATTTTGAAATTCCTCCAGTAATGTTTAGAGCCTGTGAACTTAGAAATGTATGCTGACAAAAATAATTGCCACAGCAAGCATTTGTATGCAGGAGGGAAAAAAAAAGAAAATGACTTTAATATCCAAATAGGGAGATTGGGTTAACATATGATGGTCCATCTTCCGAATGGAATCAGCAGAGTTATTTAAATTGAAATTCGGGAAGACTTTGTGATAGCTTGGGAAACTGCTGTAAAAGGAGTGAGTAGTTAACTATGTAAAAATCTAAAAATAATTCTAAAAACTATTTATGGTAACAGAAGCTGAAAGAAAATACAGCAGAGGTTTAATGCTATTTGGTTTGTTCTGCATGTAACTCTCCTACATTTCTGATTTAGCAAGTGTTCCCTAATAAAACCAGATTAATTATTTCCGTAATATGAACCCCCTTATTTTAAACTCCACTGTGGATCCCATGGACAGGTGCGTGGCGGGAGGAAGTCAGTGCACCTTCCAGGAGAAGGGCTTGCACCTGGCTGCGCGCTCCTCCTGCGGCTGCTCTGCTGTCCTTGCCGCCCGCTCCTCACTTCCTTCCAGCCCCCTTGTCTATGCTGCTTTCTGCAAGTTTCATGTTTTTCTTGTAAATCTTTGCACAGACAATGGTCCTACCCTTATTTGTAGGAAAGAACATAGTCAACTTTTGTATTCTCTTCCTTTAACTGTACTTTGTCTGGGGAATCATTGTGCTAATTCTAATGCCACCTGTATTCACAAACAGGGTGACATTTGCATTATGTCTGAATACAATGCAGTGAGCCTGCACTTCACCCTCTCTGGCACATGGGTGCACCTGTGAGTCCATCTGTCACCTGGAACCACCTCAGGTCACCTACCATGTTATCTCTCTCCTGCTCTGGCTCCCACTTGTAAGAGATGTTTTTGAGGCCAGTGTCAGAAACAGCCACCGTGAAAACACTGATGCCTGTGCTCAAGAGTTCTGATATCCTCAAAGGGGCTGATGGTCAGGTACAGGAGCGGTGCTGGCACTGGGGAAGTGAAGAGGCCAGTGTGGCTAGACTGTGGCAAGCACGCAGGGCGTGACACAACTTTAGACTGCGGAGGTAGGTAGGGTGAATTACGCAAAACCTTCTAGGCCAAGTGAATTCAGGATGTTAGGCTTTATCCAAGAGCTACTAGGTAGCTCTTGAAAGATTTTAAGCAGGAAAGAGTTATGTGATCTGATGTGTGGAGTCAGTGATTATTCTGGATAGAGTCCACATTGGCACAGCTGGTGGGTCACACGCCAGGGTGAAGCCAGATATTCTGGATTATGAAATGAAGACCCTTTCCACAACTACGGGAAGACTGGTAAGTGCATCTTGCAGTTTACAAATTGTAAGGGAGATGCCACATTGGAAGAGACTGTTGGGACAATTACCATGCAGCTCCAATTTCTCTGTTAGTGTAATTTTGATCCCAGCCAACCCATGTTTTTCAGTCTTAAAAAGATCAAATATAGCAGGTGTTTGAGCCTGGAAGCAAGAAAGCAAATTAAAAATACCAGCATCATTTTGGTTAACGAATAGATTTCCTTCAAGTGTCTCTGCACTCCAGCATTCATCCTGAGGGAAAAAAAAAATGTATCCAGCACCCAGATTGTTCCCCCTCGTGTTACTTTCTATGTCAGACTTGGCAGTCTCGACACTCCATCCAATCTAATTCAGAATCATTAACATTTGTACTTAGCCACATGGATTCAAATGCTGAGTGTTCTGAACATTTGCAGGCAGATGTTATCAAAGATGTTCTCTTTTCACAATTTCCTCAGTTAATTTGCATAGAACAACCATTGCCACCGAACATGAGGTGCAGTCAACAGAAAAGCAAATTTTGTTTGTTTGCTGTTAAGTTCCGAGCATGTGCTTGTATTGAGGAAGCATTTTACTTTCCTGCATTGAAATATTTAATAACTATTGTTTCACTTATGGTTTGTCGTTGCTTTTTTATTGTTTTACTTAATCAGTTGGGAAGCAGGTATTGCTATGAGGAGAGTGTTTTTTTGCTTGCATTTGGATGTTGATTTTAATGGAAAGACTTTCAGGGACCACTTTTTCATTGAATTCTGTCTTCCTATTTTTAACCAAGATCGAATGGTCTGCCTTTCTAAGTGGACATTTTATTTACTCCTTTATGTAGTTCCAAGTAAGGGCAGTTCTTGAATTAGGAAAACATCATTATCGCTAATATTGATTTGTCAGTCTTCCTATTTACCTTCCACACTGAACGCTAAAAGGACCCAAAAGATAAATATCAAAGTCCAACCCAAACTAAGGGTGTCCTTCGTGTGTGAATTTTACGACTTCTTTGCTCTTGTTAGAAATTACTATCAATCACAGGATCCTTGTCCGACCTTCACTGGAGATGAAAAGGTACTCAAGATTCAGACAAAATTTGCAGCTGACGAGGCAGCATTTTTGTCAGTAGCTTTGGGAGGAATCAGTTTAGCCAATATATTGCCAAGTCTGTCACTTTCCCTCAGTCTTAGAAAATAGTTTCCTCCTCTCTTCATAGGCTGTTCTTCAATCTTTTCCATTTCTTTTATTGTTATTATACCTCCTTCGTCTTGAGACTCTTGCTCCTGGCCGATGTCCCTGCAACCTACCTAAGTGATCATGTTCAAGTTTTTCCTATAAGAAAATCAACCCTTCAGTCACTCACAAATGGCCATACTCTCTCTCCTAACTTCCTTTCTTTCTCTTTTCATCAAAAGAGAGCTAAAGACTGTGAAATAAAGATGTCAATGAAAGATCCTTACCCTCAAACACTTTTATTCTCTTGATAGTCGGTGTTCTAGAAAGATTAATGCGGCTGTGTGTTGCCAGAGGCAAGCAGATTGGTTTTGTGGCTATTGCAAGAGTGTATTAAGTACGAGGTGATGAATGTTTGCACAAAAGCACTCCTTCAAATATCCTGACTTGTTTCAGCTCCCAAGACTTTTTCAAATTTCACCCTCAAAATCACCCTCCACCCTGAGCCTGTCTCATGCTGCCATGTTCATGCCTCCATTTTGAAGGCTTTGTCTGGTGGTCATTAGTCAACACTCACCTTGGTTTGTTGTTTTGTTTGTTTCCTATTTTGTTTTACCTCTTGCTTGTTATTACACGTACAGTTTTGAGTAGAAATACTCTCTAGGAACTGTAAGTCTCATTGGTTCAAGCAGAGGGCTAAGCTTTTTGCTATTTTTTAAGAAGTAGCACATTTTTTTTACTGATTTTAGGAGATTATTCATCTCCATACTATTTGTACTACTATGGTTGTGGTATTTTGTTTTGTTTTCAGTATGTCTTCATATTGAATTAGATGAGTCACTTCTCCCAACTCTTCATTACAAATGTGTTTGAAAAGAATTAACATTAGCACAATGTTGAGCTATCAATAGAGTATAACTCTTCATTTATTCAAATATTTTATATCTGTAGGTAGAATTAATAAAGTTTGAAACTCTAAAATTTTCTCTATAATGTCATGCTTTCTTACAAAACTCATGTAATAATTCCTAAATATTTTCTTACCTTTTTTTCTAATTTGAGTAATATACTATTTTTAATTTTATTTTCTATCTGATTATGCCTGGTATAGGTGAATTTTTGAAAGCTAATCTCATATCAGACAACTTTCTAGAACTACCTTATTATTTTTAAGATTTTGCCAGTTAACTCTATTAGATTTTCCTTATAGATAACTAAATATATATTGATCAATAAGGATTGTCCTATCACTTGCATTTCAATCCTTATACCTCTTTTTCTTTTCTTTTTTATTGCATTTTCCAGAATCATCATTGCTATATCAAAAAAATTAAATCAAATAAAAAAATTGATACAGAACATCTTTGTCTCATTTTCTGTTTTAAAAAAACTATGCACCAAAGGTGCCCACTTGTGTTTGTGTGGGGTTTTGATACATTGCCCTCATCAAGTTATGGGAACTCCCTTTCCTTTTAGTTTTCTTAGAATTTTTATTATGATGATGAATTTCATCACTGTTTTTTTGCATCTGAGAAAAATCTTATTTTTTATTATTTCACTAATTTTAAATTGATGAATTGTATTGATAGATATTTTGGTATTCAATCAGTATTGTATTCCCTCCTTGAATATAATGTATTTTTTTTGTTAAATTGTTGAGTTACATGAGGTAATTTAATTAATCTGGATTTTTTACACCTAAGAAATGCCTATTCAATTTTCTTTTTTTCATTACCCAATTTTGATTATCTGTCCCTTGAAAATTTAATAGAATTCTTTGTAAAACTGTCTGAGCTTTGAGTAATTTTTTTGTGGAAAGGAATATATTTAATTCATATTTCAATTTTTAATAATAATGTCTTTTCATTTGATCAATATTGCCAGTTTAGGCACTTTATATTTTTCTAGAATTGTATCCTTTTTAAGATTTCCAAATTTATTGGCATGTGGTCACACAAAATACTATTATTATTTTAGCTCTCATATCTGGAGATATCTCTCTTTTACATTCTATAATTTGTTTATTCAGATCTTTTCACTTCTTATTTATACTTTTTTAAAAAAAGTAATAGCAAAAGTTTGTCTTTAGTATTTTCAAATAATCAATTTTGGTTTGTTCATCTTTTTGATTTGTTAGTGTTTATTATTTCATTAATTTAATTTTGTTATTTTCTTTTCTTGATTTCATTATAGTTTTATTGTCTCTTATCTAATTTGTTTTCAATTTCTCTTTTGTTCTGATAAATCCATTTAAAGCTGTAATTTTTTTTTATGTCTCTTGTTAGCTGCACCCCCCAATTGTTGATATGTAGTTTTTTTTATCAGCAGGTAACTCTAAATTGTTCCTAATTCACCATATCATTACTGTTTTAACCTAAGTTTATTTAATCATAAATGTTTTAGTATACAGACCTATGCAATGTTTTAGCTACTTTTACTTGCTCTAAATAAATGGCATATGTGAATATAATATGTATTATATTGATTATTTGAAGTTTATTGAGGTTTCTTTTGAGAATTAGTTCATCATTTACTTTTGTGTATGTTCTATGTGTACTTAAAATATCTATTCTGTTTCTTTGATGTAAAATTATGATATTTCTATTATTTCAAATTTATGTGTCATCATATTCAAAAGTTCCGGAACTTTTCTTATTCTATTATTTTTATCAGTTTCTGACAGAGTTTTCTAAAATCTATTACAATTATTCATTAATCCTTTCTTCTTCTATGGCTGTAATGATCGATGTTTTTTGTGATTAAGTATAGATAGATACATATTTGTTTATGATTATTGTGACCTTTTCACCTATTATCTCGCTTAGTATTATATATTATTCTTCATCATGACTTTTGATTTACTTTTTGTCTGAAGTTGTGTTTTGTCTGATATTTTGCCACCACACTTGCCAGTTAGTTTATATTATTTTCTTAATTTATAATATCCTTCTCTCCTCTTTATTTTTAGTTTTTTTCTTTATATTTTCTTTTTTTTTATTTCAAGGTATTATGAGGGTACAAACTTTATGGTTACATTTTATGTCTTTGCCTCACCCAAGCAAGGGTTAGAGGCATGCCCTGCCCCTCTGCACTGCTCCCCATGTCCTTTAACTGTGGGTTTATGGCCACCCTAGCCCCTTAATCCCTGGAGAATATTACTGCCATTTGAGCACCCTTGTGTTCATCAGTTAGTACCAATTTGATGGCAAGCACGAGTGGAGCCTGTTCTTCCGATCTTGTGATACCTCACTTCGGATAACAGTGAGGTTCAATCCAAGAAAATATAAGAGGTGCTAGATCACTGTGGTTTCTTATGATTGAGTAATATTCCATTGTATACATATACCAAATTTTAATAATCCACTCATGAATTGAAGGGCACTTGGGTTTTTTCCACATCTTTGCAACAGTGAATTGTGTTGCCATAAACATTCGGGTACAGATGTCTCTGTTATAGCATATCTTTTGCTCTTTTGGGTAGATGCCTACTAGTGCTGTTGCTGGATGAAATGGCATTTCTATTTTTAGCTCTTTGAGGTATCTCCAAATTCCTTTCCACAGAGATTGCACTAATTTGCAGTCACACCAGCAGTGTAAGAGTGTTCTTGTCTCTCCACATCCTTTGTTTCGTGTGCTTTTGAGGTTTTACACAGAAAATATTTGCTCACATGAATGTCCCAGAGCACTTTTCCAACATTTTCTTTTAGTAGTCTCAGAGTTTCATGTTTAAGATTTAAGTCTTTAATCCATTTTTATTTGTGTATGGTGGCAGATAGAAATCATTTCATTCTTCTGCATGTGATTATCTAGTTTTCCTAGTACCATTTATTGTAGAGACTGTCCTTTTCTAATTGCATGTTTTTGGCACCTTTGTCAAAAATGAGTTGACTATAAATGTGTCAGTTTATATCTGTGGTCTCTATTTTGTTCCATTGGTCTTGCATCTGTTTTTATGCCAATACCATTCTGATTCGGTTACTATATATAGCTTTTTATTAATAGTATATTTTGAAATAAAGTAGTGTAATGCCCCCAGCTTTGCTCTTTTTGCTCAAGATTGCTTTGACTATTTGGGATCTTTGGTGTTTTAAGATTGTTTTTTCTATTTCTGTGAGGAATGTCATTGGTATTTTGGTAGGGATTTTCTTGGATCTGTAGATTGCTTTGGGCAATATTATCATTTTAAGAGTATTTATTCTTCCAGTTCATGAACATAGAATTTTGTATTCCTGTCAATTATTTTCATCAGTGTTTTATAGTTTTCCTTATATAGATCTTTCATTTTTTTGGTTTAATTTCTTGCTAGGTATTTTAGAATCTTTGTAGCAGCTATTGTGCGTAGGCTGATTTATTGATTTCTTTTTCAGATTATTCATTGTTAGTGTACATAAATGCTACTGATTTTTGTATGTTCATGTTGTATCCTGCAACGGTACTGAATTTGTTTATCATTTCTACAGTTTTGTGTTTTTTTTATGGAGTCTTTAAATTTTTCTAAATGTAAGATTATGTCATATGTGAACAAGGCTAATTTGACTTTTTCCTTCCCAATATGGATGATCTTTATTTTTTCCTTTTGCCTAATTGCATTGACTGTGATTTCCGGTGTTATATTGAATAAAAGTGGTGAAAGTGGGTATACTAGTCTCATTCCAGGTCTTAGAGGAAAAGTTATCAATTTTTTTTTTCCATTTACTGTAATGCTAGCTGTGGATATCTCATATATGGCCTTTATTATTTGAGCTTTGTTCTTTTTATATCCCATTTCTTGAGAGTTTTTATCATAAAGGGGGATTGAATAACATCGAATGCTTTCTCAGCATCGATTGAACTGATCGTATGGTTTAAGTCTATTAATGTAATATATCATGTTTACTGATTTTTGTATGTTGACCTATCCTTGCGTTCCTGGGATAAATCCCAATCAATCATGGGCAATAATTTTTAATGTGTTGTTAAATTCAGTTTGCTACTATTTTGTTGAGGATATATATTTTTTTATTTTTCAAAAATTTTTTAATGGAAACCTCTATGCAACAGTACATCCTCTCTACGTAAAAATCCCTTTCGGTTGCCTTGACCACCTAAATCTAACAATCTTAGTGCTACTTTTTTAATGGCAAATTTGAATGTACATCCCTCACTTGTTTCAGACTTTTGGGTATTTTCAGATAGAGAAATAGTGGTTACTATTTTAGTGTAGAGCTTCTCCAGCTACTAACAATGATGATTTCCTCCAAACCTTGAAGGATTTAAAATGTCTTTAGAGGTTTTTGAGGCAGATGATGGTATAATGTGGGTGGCAGCTAAAGGACAAGGGGAGCGTTGTAGGGGGAAGAGCAGGCCTCTAACCCTCACTTAGGTGAGGCAAAGACATAAAGTGTAACCATAATGTTTGTACCCTCATAATACCCTGAAATTAAAAAAAAAAGGTACCAAATCACCCAAGAACCCCTCATGAAGCAATGAAAATTCTGACTCTGTTAGAGTCATTCAGAATGGCTTTGGACATCAAAAACCCTGTCCCTTGTTGGTTATTGCAGGATAGAGGAGCTGAATTGGTGCCCTTGGAGCTCTCTATAATGCTTAGTGGATGGATCACAGAACTTCAATTTTCAACCAGCTGTCAATATGACAATTTTCACAAGTACTAATTCTGCCTGTTGAGGATATTTTGTCTATGTTCATCAGTGATATTGGCCTATAGTTTTCTTTTTTTGTTGTGTCCTTACCTGGTTTTGGTGTCTGGGTAAATCTGGACTCGTAGAATGAGTTTTGAAGAATTTCCTTCTGTTCAATTTTTTTGGAAGAATTTGAGTAGAATTGATATTAGTTCTTCTTTAAATGTTTGGTAAAATTCAGTAGAAAATCAAGCAGGTCCTGGGCTTTTCTTTGATGAGATAATTTTTATTATGGCTTCTATCTCATTACTCAATATTGGTTTGTTTAGGTTTTCTATTTCATTATGGGTCAATCTTGATAAGTTTTGTGTACCCAGGAATTTATCCATTTCTTCTAGGTTTTTCAATTACTTGTTATACAGTGGTTCATAGTAATCTCTAGTACTTCTTTGTATTTATTTGGTCTCACTTATGTCTGCTTTTTCTTTTCTGATTTTTTTATTTGGGTCTTCTTTCTTCATTTTTAGTTAGTGCAGCTAAAGCTTGTCAGCTTTATTTATCATATCAAAAAGTCAACTTTTTGTTTCATGGATCTTTTGTATTTTTTTCTCATTTTATTTGTTTGTGTTCTGATCTTTACTCTTTCTTTCCTTTTATTAATTTTGGATTTAGTTTGCTCTTACTTTTCTAGTTCCTGAGGTTCATCATTAGATTTTTTATTTGAGTCTTTCTGCTTTTTTGATGTAGGCATTTATTGCTATAAACTTTCCTCTTAATATTGTTTTTTCTATATCCCATAGATTTTGGTATGTTGTATTTCCATTTTTATTCAGTTCAAGAATTTAAAAAATTTCCCTCTTAATTTCTTCATTGACTCATTGGTTTTTTAGGAGCATGTTATTCAATTTCAATGTGTGTTTATAGTTTTTAATTTTCCTTTTGATATTCATTTCTAGTTTTATTCCCTTGTGATCATAAAAGATACTTGATATGATTTCTACTTTTTTGAATTTACTGAGATTTATTTTGTGGCCTAAGATGTTTTCTATTATGGAGAATGTTTCACATGCTGACGAAAAGAATGAGTAATCTGCAGCAATTGTGTGAAATGTTCTGTACATGTCTCTTAGGTCCATTTGGTCACTGTATAGTTTAATGTTTCTTTGTTGATTTTTTGTCTGGACAATCTGTCCATTACTGATAGCGGATGTTGAAGTCCCTGACTATTACTGTATTGCAGTCTATTTCTCTGTTTAGGTCTATTACTCTTTGCTGTCTATACTTGGATTCTCTCGTGTTGTGTGCATAGATGTTTATAATTGTTATATACTCTTACTGAATTGACTCCTTTATCATTATATAGTGACCTTCTATTTCTCTTTTTATAGACTTTGAATTATAGCCTATTTTATCTGATTTGAGTATAGCTACTCCTTTTGTTTTGGTTTCTGCTTGGATGGAATATCTTTTTCCATTCCTTCACTTTCATTCTACATATGTTTTTATAGATGAGGCAGGTTTCTTGCAGGCAGTATATAGTTGGGTCTAGTTTCTTTATCCAGCTGGCTACTCATTGTCTTTTCATTAGAACACTGAGTCCACTTACATTCAGTGTTACTATTGAAAAGTAAGGACTTACTACTGCCATTCAATTGCTTGTTTTCTGGTTGTTTTGAGACTCCTCTCTTCCTTTCTTCCTTTTTTACTGTCTTCCTTTGTGGTTAATTGATTTTCTTTAGTAGTATGTTCTAATTTACTGCTTTTTATTTTTAGTGTATTTATTATAGATTTTTGCATTGTGGTTACCATGAGGCTTACAAAAAACATCTTATAGACAAAACAAGTTATAACAACTTATTTTAGATCAAAATATAGAAATAAATCAACTCAGATATTTATCAAAGAGATTTAAATAGTGAAACTCATCAGAAATCTTGGAACCATCAAATACATTTGCTGAGTATCCTTAAAACTGCTATTTTGAATTTGTGGTCAGAGAATTCATATATCACTGTCTCATTACAATCAGTCACTTGTTCTTTCCTTTTTCCATTTGGGGAAGTCATTGCTTCCTGTCTGCTGTTTTTTCTTGTGGAGATACAAATATGTCTTTGCATTGAAAGATTAGTTATTTATTCCAGTCTTCTCTGTCTTGTTTTGGTTTTTATTGCATATGTTTGTCTAGAGATTCTTTGTAATTTACCTTTTGAATTTCTTTCCCTCCCTTACTTTACTACCTCCTTTTTGGCTCTAGGCTGTTCCTTAAGCCTAGATTTGCCTCAGCTCTAGTAAATGGTAGGAGTTCTGCCAGTGCAGAATGGAGGAGGTCACAAAGGGAATATCCTGGCAGTATGGAAGACTGGCTAGGCAGGGGTTTGTGCCAAGGAGACCAGTGGAACATACCTCCTACAGCATAGTGTTGCTGAGCAACAACTATGATTTGGCTTCTCATTTTACCAATTTACAGAGTAGAGTTTCCAGGGATGGAGATGGTAGTCCCACCTCTCTCCCCACCCCTGCCTATTTTTCTGGCTGTCCTCAGGGATATTTCTTCTTTCAGACACTCCCAATGCTTCCCATGGGTTAAGGAAGGGACAGATTTTCTTCCAGGGAACCCAAGATGGTGAGGAAGCTGATTGTCCACCTTAATTCTCACTTTTTCCAGTGTAGGAACCAAGAGTAGGGAGAAATTTTGCATGTGCTACATGCAGGGCAGATTGGGAGAGCGTGATCATGAATAAGAATGTCAGATTTTGTTAATATCTGCTCAAAATTTTTTACTTCTCTTAGCCCTGATTGTCTTACCCTCATATGTGAGTTCTGGGATACCGTTGTTGATAATTTCAGCGCTATATATTTGTTTTTGGTGTTCTCTACGGAAGAGTGAAGGCAGCCTTCTCCTATGCCACCATTTTGGAACTGGAAGCCCAAATTAGGTCTTTATTTCAGTGATTATATTTTCACACTTGGCATCTCCAGTTGGTTCTTCTTTTAAGTTGTTTGTTTCTGACCCATATCAATCTCTCTTATGTCATTTATTCTGCCTTCAATAAAGGTTGTTTTTTATTTATTAGTGCTTGCTATTCATAGAAATATATTCTTCATTAGGCACTATTTGATAGACATTGGACTAATTACTTGAATACACCAAAAAAAAAACCCTATAAAAAAGCATTAAACATATTTTCATCTTACCCATTAGGAAATTCTACACGAAGAGATTAAGTAAGTTCAGTCAGCTTATTAAGTATTAGAGCTAAGATTTGAACTCAAGCATTCTGATTCCACCAACCCTCTTAAATACTATACTATTACTTATTAAATTTAGAAAGATAAAATAGATGCATTCCTTTCAATGGCCATGCATGAGTAAATTTAATAACAATGGGGATAGGTAAAAGTTATTAAGTAGAGCTTATACCCAATAATTGCGTTATTTGGGAGAGTTTCTTAGAGAAACTGGAGCTTGAGTTGTTACTTCTCATGAAGACTAGGTATGGGATGATCAAAAGTTAGAAGGAAGTGTGTTCATAAATATAGTTAGTTAATAATACTTGATTTCTTCCAACATGCCAGGCATTACTCTAAGCATTTTATATGTACACTCTGAAGTGGGTGCTATTATTATACTCAGTTTTTTAATAAGGAAATTGAGCCCCAGAGAAGTTAAATAATTTACCCAAGCTCACTTAATAAATACTGAGGCTGGAATTTGAAGCTAAACACACTGGTTCCTGAGTGTACATTCCTAAATATTGATATTTTTGCTTTACCCCTTGTATTATACAATTATACAGAGATGAGAAGATAACATATAAGTTGGGGAGACACCACAAAATCAAAGGAATGAAACAGAAGAGGCAGGTTAGGAAAGCATTGGTCAGAGACAGTGATAGTCTCATTTTATGTCAGCCATCCCTGTCTTTGCCTCTTGGCTTTCTTTCTTCGTGCAATCTGGTCTTCTATATAGATAGTGCCTTACCCCATTAAATATGAGCTGAAAAATTTGTTTGGGACCTGGGAATTAGTTATTTCTTCTGGGTCTAATGGTAAGAGACAAAATTGGAGGAAAGTTATATGCCCTAGAATATTTCAGGTATACAAACATTGTGTTTGATAAGGAAGAACCTGAAAATCATCAACTACCAAATGTTATATTTAAAAAAATTAGCAAAGGAAATGTGGTAGCAATTCAGAGTGGCAAGAAGTGACAGCATTATGTTACAAAGTCATAGCAATTGCTAACTTATTATAGACACTGACAACCAAATATTCTAAAAATATTTTCTGTTTTGGTTTGAGAGAAAATGTTCATCTATTCACTTTGATTGACAATTTTATGATTCCACCTAAAACCAAATAAGTTTAAGTGAAATTAAGAAAATCCTTTTGATAGTTAATAAGTTTGCTGATTGAAGTTTACATGAAGTGGCTGTAGAGTCTCCCTCAATAATAATGCAAAGAAGAGATTGTGACATATGATCTTAGACATGATTATGACACTGGAAACAGAGCTAGTGCTTTTAAAATTCCATGTGTAGCATTAAGATCTTGATACCTGGCTGGTTTTCCAATGAGAAGAACTATAATAAATGATTAAATTATATGTCAAAATTAATTATGAGCCTTATTTTGTGAGTACTATTTTAATACACACTTCTTTTTTTATTGTTGCAAAATATACATAAAATAAAATTGACCATTTTAACCATTTTCAAGTGTACACTTTACTGGTATTAAATACGTTCACATTATTGTCTAACCATTGCCTCTATCCATCTCCGGAACTTTTCCTCATTCCAAACCAAAACCACATATCATTAAACAATAACTCCCTATTCCTTTCTCCCCGAACCTCTGGTAACCACTATTCTACTTTTTGTCTCTATGAGTCTGACTACTCTGATTATCTCCTGTAAGTGAAATATGAGGTGCCTAGAGTATTTGTCCTTTTGAGGTTGACATACCTTATTTAACATATCTTAAAAGTTCATCCATGTTGTAGCATGTGTCCAGATTTTTTTCTTTGTAGGGATAAATAATATTCCATTGTGTATATATACTACTTTTATGTATCCATTCATCTTTTGATGGACATTTGAGTTATTTCTACCTTTTGACTATTGTGAATATGCTGCTATGGACATTGATATGTGAATATTTTTTTCGTATATGACTTGGGTTTTGAAAGCAAAATCTTTTAGACAAGATAAACTGACAAGACATTAGAAATCTAATACTTGATGTGACTGGGATGCCAGTCCTGGTGAAATTTTGAAGCATTTTGTGAATGTAATTTATAATTAGAGTAACTGCCTAATTTATCATCCAAACCAGCATGGCTTTAACAATAAAAGTCATATAATTAATGTTTACCTGGAGGAAATAAGCATAAAACAGGATTGTCCAGGCAAACCAGCCATATGGCCCCCTTATTCTTTGAAATGTGTTGAATAAATAGAATCTTCTGTTTATAGGGACTAGAAACTGTGAAATGAAAATATTTTATTTAATCTGATTGGAAAATGGGGTCTATTTTTCAATTTAGGAGGTATATTAGTAATTTTAAACCATTTAGATTCTATTTAATGAAATGAAATCAAATCCATCTATTTACCCAAGCTAACCACTTAACACAGTCCTTTGATATTATGTGAGAAAATGGTAATCATTAGTAGAGTTAGCACCAAGCAGATATGTCTAGGTGAGTACATTGTTTTCCATTGCTAGCACTGTTGTCAGTAATCAACTCAAATACTTCATGAGAGGAGAAAATTGAACACACGCAAAACAAGGAATTTTGTACTTTGGGTTCTTTTATTCTCTGACGTGGGTTTCTCCAACCAATACATATAGTATAATAATCACTTCTAAAGTGAATGAATTATGTATAGCTCTCATGACTTTTCATTCAGCAGAAGTAGAAATTCAGACACATTCTGGGGGCTTACTGACCCTGGTAGCTATTTTCCCCCGCCACAGATATTGAAAATGTAGGGGGGCACTGATTATTTCTATGTGATGAGTCTCCCAAAGTCAAATGGAAAAAAAAGAATCAAACTCAGACATTTTTAATTATTTAGTGAATGATGAAGATAGATATAAAACTTTTTAGATAAGTGAAATATTTTTCGAAATGTAAAGATTTTTTTCTGCGTACTCTGGGTTAAGATTTTGTTTGTTGGGGGATGGGGCGCATTAGGTGTTATTGTTCCAAAGGAAAGGAAATCATCTGGAGAAGTCAACATCGGGGAGAAAGCTAGCCTGGCTTTAATTAGCCATCCAACTAATAATTGGGTATAATTTGTAATTAACAAATTGGTTATTATATCTAATAACTTATAAATAATATATAATAGTTTACTACTATATATAATAATTTATCTTTGCTCTGAGTTATGCCACATCTATGTCTAAGGTGAAGTTTTTAAAAAAACAGATCCCTTAGAAAGACAAGGATATTGCAGGCCCTGCTAGATTTCTCATATTACAAGATAATCTCTAAATAATATTATTTTTCAATAAACTAGTTTAAGCAACTTTTGTAGTGTTACCCAAATGCATATTTGTGTATTATGATCACTTTACAGTGGGACATACACAGTATTATTAACTGTCCTAGAAAACTTTATTTTGTAGATAGTTCAGGCTGCTGTTTGACCTACTCCCTAAATTTTCCCTTTTTAAATAAACTGTCCTGTGAATTCATGAAACTTTTTGATAAAGGAAAAAATGAACATACAAAGATGATTTCCTCGTTTTTCTATACAATCAGAACATTATTTTACAAAATTATTTGGAATTCTCTCACTCTGTCTCTCTGTCTCTCTATATATCTACATGTGTATGTGTATATATGTTATTTGTGTTATCTCTAACATATGCATATGATAGTCATATATATATTAAATACGTATATCTATATGTATACATACACATATATATTCATTTCCCAATTTATAAATAATATTTTAAAGGTAAAAGATCTCCAACATTTATATAACACAGATAAGATGACAATTTGACTATTGCAAAAGACAGGTTAAGAAAACAGAACAGGATTTTAAATTCAACTTGTAAATAAATTATTGACTTAAATGCATTTACTTAAAATGAGATTACTTTTCCAAATCTGGTAATGGTCTCTTAAGTTCAATTTTATAAATATAAAAATATCAAAGACTAACCAGCCCTAAAAGTATGATGCATAAAACGAAACAGTCATCTAAACATAAAATTACATTAAACTTACTTTCCCTGAGTTACCAGACAATATTTTGGAAAACCAAAGCTAAAGAGAACTGATATTCTCATCCTATATACTAGAACTTTCTGAAGTTCCATATAATTATGTTTATGTGGAAGAGGGACAACCGACTCAGAGAGGTTAAGTAACTTACTCAAGGTCAAGATCTAATAAGTGGAGGAAACAGAAATTGATCATTGTTAGTTTGGCTTCAGAACCTGTAGAGTTTTCTCTCTATACATTACTTATTTGGAGAGATGGAGAAATTTTAAAAATAAAACTTTTTTAAAAAGTTTTGTCCAGTGTCTTGTGTCAGGAAGGTATACTGAAAAAACAAAAACCAAACCAACCAAACAAAAAAACCTCCATGATTATAGGAAACAGAAGAGTTTGTTCTAATTTCAATTTTGACAGTAATTAACAGGAAATATCACTTTCTCTCTATGAACATTACCATTTAGTAATGGTAGTGCTTTTCCATCTTCCCAGGGTTAATCTCACATAAGTAAGCATCAAATAAGATACTGTTAATTATGGCATTTTCAAAACTATAAAAACCTTCAAAGATAAAAAATGGATCTTATTGACATTAGAATTTTTGCAGCACTAAATAATAAATGGTTATTGATGTCCTCTTTGCTATGACCTGTTTCAATGACAGCATAAAATGTCTATTAGGTCATATTTAAATTCTCAATGGTACTAGATCATGATCATCTCATATACAGTATGTAAGCCTTGTGGAAGATAATTATTAATTTTTTAAATTTTATTAGAGATCCACAATCCCTCATCCAAAATGCTTAGGGTAAGATGTGTTTCCATATTCAGAATGTGTCACATTTTAGAAAGGTAATGGAAACTACTGCAAGAGCAAACAGGCAACCTACAGAATGGGAGAAAATATTCTCATGTTACACATCTAGTAAAAGGCTGATAACTAGAATCTATATAGACCTCATGAAAATCAGCAAGAAAAAAATCAAATAACCCTATCAAAAAGTGGCCAAAAGATATGTACAAAAACTTTTCAAAAGAAGACAGACTAATGGCCAACAAACATAGGAAAAAATGCTCAACATCTCTAATCATCAGGGAAATGCAAAGCAAAACCACAATGAGATATCGCTTATCTCCAGTGAGAATGGCCTTTATCAAAAAGTCCCAAAACAATAAATGTTGGCATGG